>JAPVLO010000565.1:0-292500 GCA_027257055.1 Cephalopachus bancanus
TTTTTTTCTCTTTCAGCTCTACCAAATTCTCCCTCCCTCCCTCTCTTTTTTTCCCTTCCCTCCTTTTCTTGTCAACAGATGTCAGTGGTTTGTATTAACCAAAAAGGGGTTCCTTAGGGTGTGCTGGGCTCATTGGAGGATTTTCATTTCTGATTTTTCTCCTTTGATTACTATATTAATTGCAGTGAAAGAAATGTCCTCTCCCCCACAGTGTAGCTCCACAGAACAGGCTTTTCACTACTTATATAACTCATTTTAAATGGAAAAATAAAAAAGCGCAAGCTTTATTTTTTATACTATTCATGCTGCCTTCAGTTAGATAATATTTCCAAAAATATACCTTGTTAACAGAGACACACGCCTTGAATGAGCATATTAATTATAGTTCTCGAAGTTGGGAATCGTGTAGTGTTCCTCTGTGCTGCAGAACCTTTGTTAAACAGCACTAATTAACAGTGATTCGTCTATCACATGGTTATAGGTGAATTTAATAACAAACATGAAGCCCAGTTCTCAAAACTCCCTCCAAATCTGGTAGGTAGCATTTGTACTGCTCTGGAACTGAGGTTTAGTAAACAGCTAGAGTTCTTAAAATATTTATTTTGCTGTTAAAAGTAGAAGTAAACAACCTAAAGAAGGCAGGCTGAGTGCAGTTCTTGAATATGCCCATAGATATTTTCAGAGTCTTCTTTCAACCATGACTTTGAAAGTATTGAGAATTGACCTGTTTATTTTGCCTTTGATTCTCTATGTGTATTCTTGCCTCTCCCCTTGAGGGGTTTATTGAACATTAAGGCTTCTAAGAGCTCTTGCATTTGCGAGTGGTTTTCGGAGCTCTGGGAACAATATGAGCCATTCTCTTGGAAACAGGACAAGGTGCTCCTAGATGCTCTCATTCCAGGGAGCATTTGTTTTCTGGCTAGATGGGAACCGGACGATCGCACTGAACAGTCTGGTCAACCAGCGTCCTTTAGTCGCCGTGTAGCTGGCAGTCGAGTTTATTACAAACCTTAGTGTGCTCATTAGCCTCGTGATGTGGCAGCTGCCTAAAAAAGAAACACGGAAAAGTTGTGTCACCGAAGGTGAAACTTGGCGAAGAGCTGCCCGGCGCCGGGCATGACAAAGCTCCTTCCGGGCGGCGGTGGGCAGCTAGGGTTTTTCCCCGTTTGCCCTCAGTGCCCACAGCTCGGCGGGCTCACAGGAAAGCGAGACACAGGGAGCCACTCCCCGGGCCAGGGCGCTGGGGCCGGCGATGCGGGCGGCTTCAGGCGTGGGGAAGAGTTTGGGCGCTCTGGTGCAGTCCGCGGCCTCGCGATCTAGACCGCGGGCGCTTTGCAGCCGGTGGGAGGCAGCGTTAAGATGGTGGCGGCCAGAGCAGCGCCGGTGGCAGCGAGGGGAGGGGGAAGGGCCGAGGGGGGCGCGCCCTTCACCCCCTTGCTCCCCCCACCTATTTAGGCGTCCTAGAAGACCAAGATTCCGATCAGAGCCTTGAAGTCAGGGCTTGGCCAACACAAGAGCTTTGCTTTCTCTGTCTTTTGGTTAATGCTAATTCGGTTCAAAAACCGAGAATGCATCTCGAACAGAACGCTCGCGGCCGTTTTGAATTTATTTGTGTGTTTTTTGTATTGCTTATGCTTTGTTGCATTACTTTTTTCAGACTACAGAATATTGCATATATACCAGGGACAATTTGGAACATCATAAAAGCATAGAGAAGAAAGGTTGCAGTGCCAAGCTAACTTTTGGAGGTTTTCCTTCTAGTCTTTTTTCTCTGTATATTATAATATACACATCATTATTTTTAAGCATGGAGTGCAATCATGCGGAATATACTATAGCTGCTCTTTTTCCTCAACATGTTAGAATGTTATTCTATGTCATTAAATAACCTGCATCATCATTTTTAGTGTGTATGTTGGGTATGGACTTGGGAGTAGCAAAGAAGAGATGGTGATTTTGTGCCTGGGATGTGAAAGTTTTCCTGCACCTCCTTGATGGATTCCACGGACACTATCAGTATTCTATAAAAGCACATATATGAATATGCGCATATATACATGTATACATTTGTAAATGCAAAATTAAATACAGGCACACAACTATGCATATGTCTAAATAACAACAAATATGCTTAAAATGAATATTGAAAGACTATACACCAAAAGGAACCTCTAGGTTGTTGACCTTTTTATAATTTATGATTTTTAGTTGTATTTTCCATTTTTCCCTAGGATGGACATGTATAATTATATTAATGATGTAATAATAAAAATAACTTAAAACATTACTTATTGATTGTCTTCAAACTGAGTTTTCTGCTTCAGCTTCCACCATTTCTTGATCTAAAATGAAATTATTGTGTGTATGTGTTATGATCCTTCAGGTTTAAGTTTTCTTCATCGTCCAGGAAGACTTTCTTGCCTTTCTTCCACCCTCCTGGCAGGTACTGCTTACTTCCTGTACTGGTCTTCCAAGTCACCCATCTGGCAATCTTCATGGGCTGCTTTGGGAACATCTCATTGTTAACTTTTCACCTGCTTATATTTTATCTTCCCCACTAGATTGTAATGTTCTCAGGGGTCCTCTTCACAAAACAAGTGCTCAGTAAATGTGTTATTTAATGACAATCCTTGGCAGCCATCCTAGGTTTCTTTAAATGCTCCTGTACTTTTGAAAATGTATACCATAAGACTGACAGCAACAATTTTTGAGACTGACAGTAACAATTCAGCTGGATTTAATATAGCTGATTTAATTTGGTATACGATTGCTACTTCACAGTGGGTTATCTTGCATGTAAAAATGGTTCTGTGGTTAAAAGCATGGCTTTTAGAGAGGGAGGTTCACATCTAAGTTCTTTTACTTACTTACTGAATGTTCTTGGGCAAATAACCTAAGCCTCAGTTACACCAAAATGGAGATAGTTATATTTATCTCACACGATTATTTTAAAGATTAAATGGGGTAATACAGTAAGTTCCCTACATACAAATGAGTTCCATTCTTAGAGTGCGTTTCATAAGTCCAATTTGTTTGTAAGTCCAACAAAGTTAGCCTAGGTACCCAACTAACACAATCAACTATATAAGTACTATACTGTTACAGGTTTATAATACTTTTTGCACAAATAATACATAAAAACCACAAATAATACATAAAAAATTTTTAATCTTACAGTGCAGTACCTTGAAAAGTACAGTAGTACAATGCGTGCTTGGACATGTGAACGCACATTTGCATCTTTGAAAATTTGCAACTTGAAGGTTCATATGCAGGAGACTTACTATATATGGAAAGCACCAAAGACCATGCTAGCTACACAGAATTTGGTCAATGATGATATAATTAATGAAATCGTAGTGATTTTTCTATTGATTTTTCAAGTTATAGGATTTTTGTTACAGGGTTTCTTGGTAATAGAAAAAAATTGGATTCTCCCATTTGTCTGACAATGCATCAATTTAAGGGATTTCAGTTATTCTAAGTCATGTATTAAACAATTCTTCCATTAATTTACTCAATAAACATTTATCAAAACTTCTATATGCCAGCAGTTGCATTAGACCCTGAGAATCCAGCAGTGAGCAGAACAGATAACTATCCCTGCCCTCATGGAGCTCATTTTTTGCGAGTTTATTTCAGAAAAAAACAGACTTTTACTGCACAAAGAACTGCGCTACATGTTAGTAGTCTGTCAAACAGTGAGTTATCTGGTGCTCATCATAGCCATTGGGGCCTTGGCCAGACCAAATTATCAAGGAGGCAACCTGAATGGTTCAGACGTAGGTTCTTAATCTGTGGTTTAGGAACCGCTTAAAGCTGGGCATCAGCATCACCTCCCACCACATATACCACTCATCATGAGGATTTCATTCGGTAGATCTGGGTAGGAGGCATAGAAAGCCATAGTTTTTATTAGACTCCTCAAGTGGTTCTAATGTACAGTTGGTTTAAGGACCTACTGCCTCCGTGCAGTGTATCTCAAGCTTGCCTAAAGTTAAGAATGACCTTTAGGGTTTGTTTTTTAAAAATGCCCTTCCTGTGACCTGCTGAATCAGAAGTTTAGCAAGCCTAGTAAACTGAATTATAAACAAGTGCCTAGGTGATTCTTATTATCAGGCAAGGTGAGGAAACATTATCCCAGAGACAATTACAGGACCCTTAGAATTTATGTGTTTGTGCATTTTTATGGTGTGCAGCTTCCATCGCTTTCCACAGATTCTCAAAGGGATCAACGACTCCAAAAATGTTACGTGAGGTGAAACCCTGAAGTCTAAACCAGTGTTGTTGTCAACTGTGTGTTTTGGGTTCTCAGTTTCCTTGTGAGTTAAATTTAAAAAACCTCAAAGACCCTCCCAGCCCTACTTATCTTACACATTTAAATATTCTGCTTGGAAGTCTCCTTTCTTTCTTTTTGCTCTTCTTTTCTGTATTATTGCCCATCTCACCTCCATTCTTCTTCTTGCTGGTTTTTCTTTTGGAGAAAATGGGGAGGATATAAAATTTCAGAGAGAATTTCCGGGTCCTTCCAGAGTGGGAAGGGCTGGGAGGGAGCTTTTGGGCATGCCATTCAGAGATGACAATCCCAACACAGCTGTTAGGCTGGCAGACGTCAGTACCAAATATCTTGACCCTTCTGGTGTGTTGAACCATGTGGTGGGTAAGGGAGTGGGAGTGGTACTTCTAAAATATCCCTCTGCCAGTCCAGAGCCGGATAATGCAGGGTGGGCAAAGTAAATCTTCTTTGACATCACTTTCCTGCCAGTATCTGACGGTGGGAGTGGGAATTGGGAGCAGGAGTGTGTGGGTTGGGCCAGACTTAGGTGCACCCCCACCTTTTCTCATCCTCCAGGCACCAAGCAGTGTCCCTGTAATTGGTTCATGACCAATCAAGTGCATTGACCTATTACTGCTAGTTACTTTGAGTTATAAATGGTTTTTATTTCCTCTGTGGAATTGGGGGTTCAGGCTGTATAGGATGACCTGATTTGTATCACAAGAGCCTTTGGGACTTTGACAGATTTCACCATTTAAAAAACACCCAGCTTCCTCTCTCCACCCTACTGGACATAAAAGCAACCTTTGAATTTATGGCACAAAGAGCACGTCTTTAAAGGGCAGCATGCACAAAAAGGGAGGAAAAGGAAGTAAGGCAGTTCATCTTCTTTTCTGAGGCCATTGTCTCCGGACAAGTGACAAAACTGAATACCTTGAAAAATCTTGTATTGATTTTTAGTGCACAGACATCTCTCTAGGATCTGAAAAATCCAGTAGAAGATAATAAACTTGTTCCCCTGTCTTTGAGCCCTAGTTGAGTTGCTTAGTTTACATGGCTGAAAAAAATGAGAGTACAGTCATTGCTCTCCTGAGAGTAGGATTTGGGTCCAGGATGCATTGCTCTTGACCATACTGTATACAGGTGAGGCTCAGTTTATGAAAACTTTATACATACAAATTGAACTCAAGTGGTAAATAGGGAGGTAGTTACAATATTAAACGAGTTATTGTCTTATGAAAAGTTTTTCTTTCAATAGTGTAATCTTCAGTGTACCTGCATGTTTCTTTAGGGATCAAGGACTACTTGATTAAAAAGAAAGAAATAAAAGCCAAGCTTAGAGGCCTCTTGTTGAAGCATTTGAGTTTTCTGCAATTCTAATTGGAAACTGTTGCTCAGATTGACCATTTTGGCTTCCCAGATTCTTCCTTTTAAAATTTTTAATTATTTTCACTTTTTTATTGTGGCAAATATATATAACATAAAATTGACCATTTGAACCCTTTTTAAGTGTCCATTTCTGTGGCATTGAGTACATTCATATTGTTCTGTAGCCATTCTTACCATGCTTTCCAGGTTCTTAATCTTATATTATAATTGCTGGAAGGGACCTTAGTCATCATTTGGTCCAATCTTTCCATAATAGAGAAGAGGAATCATACCCACAGGTCATAAAGCAAGTTAGTAGCAGGGGCCTAGCCTCATGCATTTCCACATTGACCTAGTGACAGATTAAGGCAGGTGACCTCCTTTACTCTACTGAAATCAGAATCAAGGATTAGCATAAATATTTAGAATGTTATTCTGTTATTTTCTTTTACCAAGCAAGCAACCTATGGTTTAGAGCCAGAAGGTCCCTCAGACATCATCTAGTCCAAATTCCCTATTTAAAATATTTGCTTTATTTGCTATTTCTAAATACAACTTAACTAAAAAAAGATGCGAACATTCTCATTTCTAAAATACAGGAGAATTCTCCCCAGCCTTGCTTCCATTGACTTCATGACATTCCATGGTTGAAACCAGGTCCTTTGTGGGTGGCTGTTATTAATAAGCTTTCCTTGGGATGTTTACAGTAACTGCTGTGACCTAAATAAGTTTGCTTGTATTGTTTTCCCCACAAAGGCAAGAACAGGTCTTAAAAGTATATTCATCCCTGTAATGTCAATGTACTTACCCATGACTAAAAGATCTGAACCATTGTGTTTTTTTCACACTTGGGGTTTTGTGTACCAAAACCACATTTCCTTGGAGTGGAGCTTCATGGCATATCATGTAGCATTATAGCATGATCCTTCTTTACAATTATGTGTTTACTTTTAATACTGGCAAAATACACATGGCATAAAATTTACCATCGTAACCATTTTAAGGTATATAGGTCAGTAATGTTAAGTCTATTCACATTATTGTGCAACTAATCTTTAGAACTTTGTTTTTTCTTGCAAACCTGAAACTGTATATACATTAAAGCATTCCCATTTACCCCTTCCCACATTTGCTGATGACCACCATTCTACTATCGGTTGTTATGGGCTTGAATATTTTAGATACCTCATATAAGTGAAACTGTATATTATTTGTCATTTTGTGATTGGCTTTTTTCATTTAGCATAATGCCCTCAAGATTTAGCTATGTTGTAGCTTGTGTCAGAATTTCCTTTCTTTTTAAGGTGGAATAGTATTCCATTGTGTATGTGTATGTATATATATAACATAGAATTTATCCAGTCATCTATCCATCCATCCATCCATAGAAATTTGGGTGACTTTCACCTTTTGGCTGTTGTGAATAATGCTTCTATGAACATGAGTGTAGATTTTTTTAAATTGATGAGACAAGTTTTAACATATGCTATTTGCTTCCTCAATTTTCAGTCTTAGGTTATTAAAAATAGCATGATGAATAAAATGAAGGAAGAACCCAAATTGTCAGGGACCTGGAGTACTTAGATGCCAATCTAACTGACTTGCAAGTTTGAGAACCATCAGAACAGAGAATAGGACTTTTCTGCGTCCTCTTTGGTCTATTTGTTGTTTATGCTTGCTTTTGTACAGTAATGTTTTTGTAGAAATAATGTACTTCCTCTGTGACAGCCTCCATGACCCTTCATCCCTGCATTTGGAGTGAATTGTGCTTTCTGGTGCCCTTTGCCATTTATTTCCATTCCCCTTTCTATGTCTCTCCCACTGTACTGTAAACTTGTTGAGCTCAGGGACCCTGTCATACATTTCTGAATTCCCAGTACCCAAAGCCTGGCCCATAAAGCAAATGCAATGCGTGCTTGTTTCAATAGAATCTTGAATCATTCTGTCAATTGGAAAATTTTAACTTCATAGTCTCAGAACAATTTGACATTTTTATTTGTTTTTATCTGCTTCTTTATGTGCGAGACATGGCTTATGTTCAGAAGCACAAATTGGTTTTAAGTATGTAGCTATTAGATTTTTTTTCTTAACCGTTTGTGAGGAGTGGGAAAAATATTTTTTGAATACATGGTATCAAATAGAGAAACTATCCAAGCCTTAACTTTAGTTTTGATTTGGGCAGGTCCCTCTGATAGTTCTACTATGCATTCTCTCTCTTCCTAGCCTCCTCTGAAGATAGTGTGCACCAGCATTGTGTGTGGCTTTGGGTTGTGCAGTGAGTGCTGTATTTGGATCAGGGTACAGATTTCCCACTCCATGTATTGGCTTGTTTTTCATGCCCCCTGCCTTCCTCTGAACACTCTCCAACATCTTTATAAGTTTCCAGAAATAGAAACCTCCCCAAGTGGACTCTGGTTTCTAATAAAGGCCCTAGCAGTGTTTAATATATTATTTCCCATTGGTGGGCAGAAAGTGTGCATATAGATTCATTTTCAGGTGATAGACACATGCCTGAGAATGTGAACTCCATTCATTCAAAGAACATCAAGCATACAGCAGGCTCAGCGCCAGGCACTGGGGAAACACTAGTGGGGAAGAAGGTCTCTGTACTTGCTCTTCCATAGCTGACAGTGGGAGAAATAAACAAGGAAGCAATACCCTGAATAAGGAGCACAGAGAGCTAAGTAAGCTCATAGGAAAGGGAACGGATGTGGTTTGGTGGCCTTAGCAAGTGGGATCATTAACCTGACACCTGAAGGATGAGTAAGAGTTTGTCAGTGGATGAGGAGGAATAAGAGTGTCTTGGAAAGTGGAACAGCATGCATAAAGGCTAGGAGATGAACTGAATGAAGTTCAATATTCCTAGAGGAGTGAGGCACCTTAGTTTTATGGGTAGACCTGGCATTTGCTGAATTATGCCACTTTCATTTCAGTGGACTGTCTCATTGGTTCCAAAATTTGATTTTTTTTTTTGAGTTGGAATCTCATTCTGTCACCCAGGCTGGAGTGCAGTAGCATGCTCACAGCCACCACAGCCTCAACCTGCTCGGCCCAGGCGATCCTTTCGTCTCAGCCTTCCAGGTAGCTGGAACTACAGGCACGCGCCACCATGCCTGGCTAATTTTTTGATTTATTGTAGAGATGAGATCTCGCCAAGTTGACCAGGCTGGTCTCGAACCCGTGGGCTCTGGCAGTCCTCTCACTTTGGCCTCCCAATGTGCTGGGATTATAGGTGTGAGCCACCAGCATGGCTCGGAAATTTTTAAGCAGGGATATCCAAAATATCATTTTTCCATGTGTTAATAAAGAGGTTCCCTTATAGGAAAAAAATATATGAAGAGACAAGCAGGCTTGATGGTAACTTAATGCCCTTGTTTAAATGCTGATTGTGAACAAAACCTCAGAATGCCATTATTTTAAATGAAAAAAAAAAGCTCATTAGATTTTAAGTAGAAGCCTTTTTTTTTTTGCTGCTAAGATTAGAGGTCTTGGGGTTTTATGAGTTATAGTTTCCATGATCAGAAATCCATATGTGTGTCTACAGCCGTGATTTTTCTTCATTGGTAGCAGGAGTGAGAAATAACCTCTTTCTATTCAGAATATAGATTGTTTAGCAGTAAGACCAACCAGTCCAGGAAACAGCTTAATCAACTTTACTCATGTGAAAGTACATAGTTATATAGCTATTATTAGTAGGTCATGAATTTTTATTAAGTCAAAAAGACCATTGATATTTAACAGATAATACTATTCTTGATGGCATGGGGTGTAGTCAGGCAGAACACAACTCATTTTTGACTTCAAGTTATATCACTCATGTTGACTTTCAGCAGTTGCATGAAAGTAAATGTATGTTCACAAATATTGCCCAGACATTCTCACACAGAAAGTTTGGGATAGTCCCTTTCATATCAGTTATTTGTTCAATGAACATGTATCCGGTGCCAGGTCTGTGTCAGACTTGATGCTAGGTATTGGAAAAAGATGACCAATCTATAGATGGTCCCTCACCTTGCAGGGCTCACAGTATAGTGGGTAAGATACACACACACACACACACACACACACACACACACACACACACACACACACAATAGTCAATTGGGACACAGTGTGACCAGAACTGTTATAGTGAACATCTTCCAAACTGTGCAAGCTCAGAGGAAGGCAGCTAATTCAACTTGAGGGATCAGGGAAGGCTCTCTGAGGAGAGAGATCAGCTGGGATCAGAAAAATGAATTAGGAGCTGACCTGGCAAAGGGTAGGGGGAGAGAAAAGTTTTAAGCAGAGAGAACAGTACATTTGAAGACAAAGAAGTGAGAAGAATGAAGGGAAGGAAAGGATCGGAAGGGGAATTGCAAATGTAATTATAAATGGGAATAACTGCCTGACTAAATGGCAAGAGAGGCATGAGGTACACCTGGAGTGGTAGGAACAGACGGGCACACAAAGGTATGAAGGACTTTGTCTCTCAGGATGAGGAGTTTGAATTTCATTTCACATGCATTGGGAAGCCTTTGGAAGGCTTCATGATGAGAATCACTGTGATCTGATGTACATTTTTAAAAGTTCTGTCTGGCTAGAAAGGCAGTGAGAAAGCTGATGCAGTGGTGCATGCTGAGACTTGGTAGGGTAGGAGTGAAGGTGGATGATGTCTAAAGATTTGAGATCACTATTCAGGGGTTAAGGAAGATTGAGTTTAGTGCCAATAATTATGTGAGTGGTACATTGATATCTCATTTAACTGAGGGAGAGAGAGGAGCCAAGAATGATGACTCTTAAGTCTTTGGAAAACAGTCCAGTTTCTATCACCTATAAACTGTGTGGTTGGGCGGCATCAACTCTCTGCATCTTCTTTTCTTCATCTCTTACATTTCCCCACTGTGATTGCCGACTGATTTTCAATGGTAATTCATAGTGACTCTAATAGACTTTATTTCTAAGCAGACTCTCAATAATATTGACCATAAATATTGGTCAAATAAATGAATTGGCACTATGCAGGTACATTCTTAGGTAGGGATATTTCCTGGTTAGGTGCGGATTAGCATTTTTACCCTTTCTTATCTGGAGCTTACTACTGGGAATATGTTTCAAATGAGGACTAAACCAGTCAAAAGTGGAAATCAAACTTTGAAGTGAGTGTGGCATAATGGTGCCCCATATTTGACTGGGACTTAATATCAAAATTGGAGGGAATAGTGTGAGTTCTCATCTTGCCTTTCTTTACTGCAACAATCACTTAAGCACTTTGTATCAGGTATAATGCCAGATCCTGATTTAAAATGTAGGGGTGCTATTAATGAGAAGATAATAGCTTGTAAGCATTTAGTATGTATAATATACCTTTCCCCTAAGAACTTCTAGGTGGTTGTTTTTGGGGGTGGCATAAGGCAAAGAACAGAAGAGCTTTTTCACATAATCTATTTCTTGACTCACTACACTACACTTATTGCAGTGGGGGCTTGGTCTGGACATGCACAGTGGGCCACTGCTGTGTAGGGGTTTCCTCTGCTCAGTCTAGGGGAGAGGCCCACTCTGTATGGTCTTGTGCAACATGGTCTTCTCTTATTTCAGAAGCATCATATGTAAAACACAAACTACAACTCATAAGATCCCAATTCTAGTAAAGGGGAAAAGTACAGGAATTGGTACTGCTATAGACAAAGGCTAGATTCTAAGGTTAAATCACTGTAAAGGCACACTTATTTGCAATCATTGCATCAGGGGATAGTTGTCCTCCAACTAGTAGAACAGAAAGCCAGTATTACATAATGGGTTAAAAGAGTTATTTTTATTATGCAGAAGTATACAAATTACCACGAACTTCTAGCTAGCAAATTTTATATATTTCATGATTTATCATAAGAAATAAATAAAATATTAAAATTTTCTTATTGTTTTTGAAAGCAGTTATTGTAAGAGTAGTTGGAAAATGTTACAATATACTACACATACCCTTTCCTGATAGATAGTTAAATATTGGCCCTCGGGGATTTATGATTTTTGTATTGTTGGGTATGAGTTAAGGAGTTTTGCTTCAGTGCAAAATGAAGTGAATATAACTACTTCTGAGGATTGGTTTTATCTGTACATAAAACTGTAGCTAAATGGTTGTCATTTGAGGCTATGATGAGAGTCTTCCCAATAAAATGTCCTGGAATAGGCATTTGAATGCTTTCTCGGACCATGTTAAATCAGAAATGCATTAGCAAATGAAGAGATAAAAAAAAAGTTCATTCTGAAATAACGCTTATGGGTTATATGGGAAAATCTCTTTTCAACTTTGAAAACAAGGATTTTCCATTTGACATCCATTTAACAAGTATTTATTGAGTACATACTATGTTCCAGGCACTGTTCCAGACATAGGTGATACAGCAGTGAATAAAACAAAGATCTCTGCCCTCTTGGGCTTACATTTGTGTGTGTGTGTGTGTGTGTGTGTGTGTGTGTGTGTGCGCGCGCGCACGCGCGCGTGTGTGTTTAGAGGGACATACAATAAGCAATTTGTATAGGTAAAAAGATATGTTGTCTGCTGACAAGTACCATGGAGGAAAATAAATCTGAGAATATGTGTGTGTGTCTGTGTGTGTGTATATCTATGTGTGTGTGTCTGTGGTATGTATATTAGTAGGGATGGACTCACTAATAAGGTGATAGCTTAGTAAAAATCTGAAAGACAGCCATGCAGATATCTTGGAAAAGAGGGTTGCCAACTTTTGCATGTCGCATGGGGAAAAGAGAAAAGTGCCCAAGAATAAAAAATGTATTACCCAGCAGTCAGGAAATTGGATGTGCTTTTTATTGAACGAGAGAGAAGTCCTTCCTTCTACATTCCTGTGTGCAAGGCAGAATTTCAAATGTAGTCTCTAGTTATTTAATTCTTAGAAGTGCGTGAATAGGTTTTTGAAAATTGTACTCTCTGAAATTTCTGTATATGCATACAGATAACATTTGCGTGTGCTTGAGTTGGTATGTGCCCATGGATATACCTGCTTTGTTGTTGAAACTACTTGATGATTTGCAAATGTAAGTTTGTCAGATTATCATTTATGCAAAAGAAAGCATGAACTGTTCTGATAGCTGGGAAGAATGAGCACTTCTCAAGTTATGAAAATTAAGTTCGCGAACTTGCTCCCGTGTGCTTACGTTGGCAGCACTGTACAAACAACTTGGTAAGATTTCATAACCTTGGTATATAAAGGCCTCACAGTTGTGTTTGTGTTGATATGTGGTGGAATCTTGCTGAGTGATGTTCATTATTATTGTTGCATGCTTTTGTGTTCCATCACGAGAATGTTGGCGCTTGAATTAGAGAAAAAACAAACATTAACTTTTTGTTAAACGTGCAAGAGTGGAAGTGAAATCAGGGGGCATATTAGTCCATGATTATAGGGATAATACCATGAGGAAAACTGCAGTGTATGCATGGATTAAACGTTTATCTGAGGGGAGAGAAAGTGTCACTGATGGAGAGAGGTCAGGACAGCTAGTAATGAACAGAACTGATGAAAACATTGCAAAATCTCGTCAAATTGAGCATCAAAATTGTTGGATGACTGTGAGAAACACAGCAGACCAAGTAAACATTGATAGAAAACAGGAAAATTTTAACTGAAAATCTTGGCATGAAAAGGGTGTGTGCAAAAATGGTCCCAAAGGAGCTCTTGCATCACGACAATGCACCAGCTCACACAGCACTCTCTGGGAGAAAGTTTTTAGCCAGTAAACAAATGACTGTATTGGAACATATTCTCTACTTACCTCATCTGAACCCCAAATGACTTTCTTCTTTTCCTAAAGATAAAGGAAATATTGAAAGGAAGATATTTTGATGACATTCAGGATGTCAAGGGTAATATGACAAAAGCTCTGGTGGCCATTCCAGAAAAAGAGTTCCAAAATTACTTTGATGGGTGGACTAGGTGCTGGCATCAGTGCATAGCTTCATAAGGGGAGTACTTTAAAGGAGGCCATAGTAATATTCAGCAATGAGATATGTAGCACTTTTTCTAAGATGTGTTCGTGAACTTAATTGTCATGCCTGATAGGTTTAGCTTGAACTACTTTAGACCATTTGACTCCTGAAATAATAATAAAGTATCAGCTTGATAGATCATCCTCTCTTGAGGACCTGCAAGGTGCAGGTAAGAACATTGTTGAACCACTTGCATTGAGTAGTATGCGAGTCAAAGTCATGGGGAGGAGTGGTTCTTTTTCGGTATTTGTTGAGCATTAATGTTAGGACTAGTAGATGTATACTCTTTCTATCTCCCTCAACAGTGCTCTGCTTAACTTTTGCCACTTCCAGATAGATAAGGTGAGGAAAACCCACTAGGTCTGAAAAGCAGAATTGATCTCATAGTTGGGAGATCACAAATCCAAAGTGAAAAATTATTGCTCTAGCTTCCCTTGGACAAGATCTGGGTATGTGATACTTTTGGCTTGTTTTTGGCACTTTCTGTCTGCTGATTGTGTGTAAATAGAGCATTGGAGTGAATCCATGTGAGGACAATTAGCTGTTGTAATTGGGAAGGGGCTGCAGCTTTGCCCTTCCCATTTGTCTTCAGTTACATGCTTATTTGTTATATAAATATTTGAATGGGAGCTGGAGGATTGCTCAAGGCCACCAGTTTGAGAGCAGCCCAGGCAACATAGGGATACTTCATCACAAAAACAAACAAACAAACAAAAAAAGCTAGGCATGGTGGCCAGTGTCTATAGTTTCAGCTTTTCAGGAGGCTGAGGTGGGAAGATATCTTGAGCTCATGAGTTCAATACTTCAGTGAGTTATGATCACGCCACTGCACTCCAGTCTGGGTGACAGAGCAAGACCCTGTCTCTTGAAAAAAAAAATGTAAAAAGATATGAATGAGGTGGCAGGAAAGGGAGAACTTTGTGTGTATTTGTGGAAAGAGAACAGGAACTGGTATCCTTGGGTGGGTATTTTACTCTCAATGTGTTTCAGTTTTGTGAACCTCTACAATGAGCATAATAACATTAAGCACCTACTAGGCTGATTGGAAAATAAAACAAAATATGGTATATGAAGGCAGTTGGTATAGCACTAAACATGTAATTGTCCTTTTTTTGTTGTTTGTTTGTTTTGAGTTGGAGTCTCACTCCATCACCTAGGCTGGAGTGCAGTGGCACACTCATGGCCACCCCAGCATTGACCTGTTGAGCTCAGGCGATCCTTCCTGCCTCAGCCTTTCAAGTAGCTGGAACTACAGGCGCATGCTACCACACCCAGCTAATTTTTAAATTTGTTGTAGAGATGAAGTCTTGCCAAGTTGCCCAGGTTGGTCTCAAACTCATGGGCTCAGGCAATCCCCTCACCTCGGCCTCCCAAAGTGATAGGATTACAGGCTTGAGCCACTGCACCTGGCTGTACTTGTTTTTTTTAATGAATGGACTTACTTTTCCCTAGAAGGCCTCTACTGGTGGAAGATTATTCAGTCATCCAAAAACCACACAGACTTTTATCATGAATTTTTCTGAAATTAGTATCATTCATATTTGAAATTTCATGATTGGTTTCTGAACTTTCATGGCCCAGATTATTTCATTTTGATATCTTCCCCACCCCACACCGAGGGAACATGGGGACAATTTGCTATTGACAAATAAAAGATAATATACTGTGAAAGTGACAGGCCTGAATCAGCAGGAGAGCTTGCATTTCTGCTGCCTTGCTGTCATTCAGTGATGGAAATATTATAAAGTGTTTAATACTATATGAACTAGAGCAATGTGCAATTTTAAAAGAAGCCACCTTATGACACTTCAATTTATTTAACATAACACTGCTGGTTCCATTGAAGTTGAAAAATTGGAAGTCTTTCAGGGAGGACAATTAAAACTGTTTAGGAAATACCTTCCAGTGACCTCTCCCTGAACTTTCCCCCTTCAATTTAAGCCAAGGTACCCGCTGAGACTGCTTATAAAAAGAAGCAAAAGGGTATAATGCTTAAGTATGCAAAGTTTGTGCCTTCCTTTTCCCAACTATAAAATGGGGGTAATGATAGTACCTACCTCACTGAGTTGCTGTGCAGACTAAATCAGTAGATATATATGGCACTTAGAATAGTGACAGATACACAGCAAACACTGTATAAGTGTTTGCCACTATTATTATTATTTAAGTCCTTGTTTTGGAGATTATTGGCTTAGAAGTTCTCTGTCTAAAGCAATTGTCTGCGTAAAATCTGGGTTCTGTTGGAAAGTGAATAGAGGGTGATGAAGAAATTTTCTTCCATAATGCACCAACAATATATGCCACAAAGGTTCTTCCTCCACCTCACCCACTTGGAAAAGCCCTACCAGTCCCTTTGAGGCCCAGTTCAAACCATCAAATCTCCCCACCTTCCCCACCCTTCTTCCTGAGCTGAGTGGATAATTTCCATTGTTATCTCAGCACTTTAGTAATTTCCTGAATTATAGAACTTAACATACCGCATTATATTATTTGTTTGTAGATTTATCCCTCACTAGGCTGTGGACTTCTTGAGGGCAAGGACTGGTGTAATTCAAGCACAGTGCCTTGGTATACAGTAAGCAGTTTATGCTTATGGAATTACTAGCCATAGCTGGGCAGGATATTTATCTTTCAGTGATGTTCTTCTTTCTGTTCATTGCCTCCCCCTCAGGTCTAGACTAGAGTCAGACCCAACTGCCCTCAATTCGCTGCCTGGCTAGAGTCCTGGACACTGTCTCTGCAGTGGGGAGCTGGACAGCTGAATGAGGTGGTCGCCACAACCAAGGTGGGGTGTGGAGATTGCTAGGATGGAAGGGAAAAGAAGAGGCAACTAGAATGCCAGTACAGCTCTGTCTTCCTGGGGAGGGGGACAGGGTAGGGTGTAGTTGCTTGCTGTACTTCAGTGCTCCAGCTAGACTGAGATCCTCTAGGGCAGGGGCTGGTATCTATATGTCCTGTGTTACCTTTTTGTGAGGATTTCTCAGATGCCCCCCATGCAGACCTAGCTGCTGGTCTTCCTGTGCTTCATTGCAATTTGAGCGTCTCTTTTAAAGGAGAAGAGATTTCATTGCATTGCAGTAGTTTGCACATCTGTTCCTCACTAGACAGATGAGTTACGTGAGTTATGTGAGAGCAGGGATTGTGAGGTTTTGGCTCTGAAGAGCTGCCTTGGGTAAATGGTTGTTGAATGAGCAAATGAATCAGTTTATCTTTTTGATACTACTTCAGTGATCTGTCCAAATGCCATTGAAAAGCATATTTGGTACATGTTTATCAGTCATCCTGTCTGCTTGTTTTGACCTTCAGCAAACTGTGAAACTATTCTCTTTCATGTGGTGCTTGGCACATAGGAATAGTTCAGTGAAGGGCTGTTGAATTGAATGTTACCTGAAGGCAGCATAGAGGTAGGATACTTCTACTTTCTGGATGTATTTGGAGGCAGGAATACAGGTCAGCAGCCTATAATGTAGCAGGCCCTGGGGGAGGGCTCATTGTGTCAACTCGTGCAGTATAGAAGTGGTAGGGGACAGCGACCACACACAGTCATCAGTTAAATTAGGCGGTACACTGCACAAAACCATTGTCTCCATCTTAAGTTGTATGTACAGCCCATGGTAGCTACTGATGCACATAAGGTAGCCAAATCATGTCTGCAATCCTCCACTTGAAAAGTTAAAGAAGTATATGGTACATGTTAGAATGATTTTTTTTTCATACAGAGAGAAGCAGAACTAAGCAAAGAAATAATTCTCAGTATTTCGGAAAACTTATTTTTTAAAGATACTGAATGATAGAATTGTTGCAGTGGTTACCCCAGTTCAGATCAATTTGTACAATGAATACCTGGCCTTTACCCCCAAAGAATTTGCATTTTCATTGGTCATCTCATATGTTATATCTGCAATGGTGGTGAGCAATTTGGAAGAATATAAAATAATAAAGCTAAGCTGTCTATTTTGTGGATGTGGCAAGTATTCAGAGGAAGCATGCTAAGGGTGGGATAACTCAGGGATGGCTCTGTGATGAGAGCAGTAGTTGAGTGGAAAGTAAAATCCAAACGGGGAGAAAGAGGAAGACAAGAATGAAAGTAGAATCTTCTCTTTCTGTTTCTCATTCTCTCTCTCTCTCTCTCTCATTTACTTTCCAAATAAACTTTGCTTGAAATTTCAAAAAAAAAAAAAGAAAGTAAAAATGAACATGGGGTGATGGTGATGAGCCTATCCTGCCCAGATCATTCCTTTATTTATCAGTTGAAATTCATTTGACCAACTACTTTGGACAGGACCCTATGCTGGATACTAGGGACATGGAGATACATAGGACATGGTCTCTGTTATTGATGTGCTGTGGGGGACACACAGAGAATTCATTTCTTAACTTAACAGTCATTCATGTCATTATCAAACATTTATTTAAAAAAATTTTTATTATAAAGATGTGGGGTACAATTCAGGGTTAGGTATACAGACATTGATCATGCAGGTACCCCTGTTAATGAGGTATGCGCCTTCCTGCCCTAGCAGTTTCCCTCAACTGCCAATCCCACCCACCAACATTTTCCCATTACTGCCAATCGCTTTCTTATAGCATTATAATTGTTCAAGTTCCTCTTATGAGTGAGAACATATGGAACTCTGTTCTTTGTTTCTGTGATAAATCACTGAGTATGATTCACTCCAAATCCATCCAGGTTGCTGCAAAGTCCATGGATTTGTCATTCTTTATGGCTGCATAATATTCCATTGTGCATATGTACCACATTTTTTAAATCCAGTCCAGCTTCCATGGGCAACATGGTTGGTTCCGTGTTTTTGCTATTGTGAATAGAGCTGAAACAAACATACATGTGCAGGTATCTTTGTAGAATAATTTGAGTTCCTCTGGGTATAGCCCCAATAGGGGAATTGCTGGGTCACGTGGAAGGTCAATTTCTAGTTCTTTCAGAAATCTCCAGACTGTTTTCCAGAGCGGTTGTACAAGTTTGCATTCCTACCAGCAGTGTAGAAGCGTTCCTTTTTCTCCACATCCTTACCAGCATCTGTTGTTGTTTGTTTTATTAATGATGGCCATTCTTACTGGGGTTAGGTGGTATATCAATGTGGTTTGATTTGCGTTTCTCTGATGATGAGTGAGGCTGAGCACTTTTTCATGAGTCTGTTGGCTGCCCGTATATCTTCTTTTGAGAAGTGTCTATTCCTTTCTTTTGCCTACTTTTTAAAGGGGCTATTTTTTTCCCCTTCAGTGTGTTTGAGTTCCTTGTAGATCCTAGATGTTAGGCCTTTGCCAGATATACAGTTGGCAAATATATTTTCCCATTCTGTGCGCTGTCTCCCTGCTCTCTTGATGGTTTCCTTTGCTTTGCAGAAGCTCGTTAATTTGATGAGACCCCACATATCTATCCTATTTCTTAAGGTATTGGCCTTTAGGGTTCTGAGTAGGAATTGGTTCCCAGATACAATTTCCATAAGAGTGTCTCCTGCGTTTTCTAAGATTCTTATAGTTTGAGATTTTACGTTTAGGTCTTTGATCCATTTAGAGTTAATTTTTGTGTATGGTGATAGGTAGGGGTCCTGTTTCAATCTTCAGCATGTGGTCAGCCAGTTTTCCCAGCACCATTTACTGAATAAGTTTTCCTCTCCCCAGTAGTTGTTGTTGGAGGCTTTGTCAAAGATGAGTTGGTTGAGGAATTGAGGCTTTGCTTCTGGAATCTCTATTCTGTTCCATTGGTCTATGTGCCTGTTTTTAGCAATACTAGGCTGTTTTGATTACTGTAGCCTTATAGTAAAGTTTGAAGTCTGTAAGTGTGATACCTTCTGCTTTGTTTCTCTTGCTAAGGATTGTTTTGGCTATTCGTCATCGTTTATGTTTCCATATGAATTTCTGTCTTGTCATCTCTGGTTCTGAGAAGAATGATGTTGGTAACTTAATGGGTATTGCGTTGAATCTGTAGATTGCCTTTGGTAGGATGGATGTCTTAACCATGTTGATTCTTCCTATATATGAGCATGGTATATTTTTCCATATGTTTGTGTCCTCTTCGATTTCTTGGCACAGTGTTTTGTAATTCTCATTGTAAAGGTCTTTCACTTCTCTGGTTAGGAAGATGCCGAGGTATTTCATTTTTTTGGTGGCTATTGTGAATGGAATTGTGCCTTTTATTTGGGCCACTGCCTGCTTGTTGTTAGTGTATAGGAATGAAACTGACTTTTGCATGTTTATTTTGTACCCTGAGATTTTGCTGAAGTCCTTTATCAGTGCCAGCAGATTTTTGACAGATTCTCTTGGATTTTCAAGGTATAGGATCATATCATCAGCAAAGAGGTATAACTTTGACTTCCTCTTTCCATATTTGGATACCCCTGATTTCCTTTTCTTGTCTAATGACCTAAGCTAGGACTTCCAACACAATATTGAACAAGAGGGGTGAGAGTGGGCAGTCTTGTCTTGTTCCAATTTTTAGGGGAAATGTTTCTAGTTTCTGTTCATTTTGCAATATGTGAGCTGTGGGTTTGTCGTAGATGGCACTTACTGTTTTGAGGTATGTTCCTTCTATACGTATGTGTTTGAGGGTTTTTATCAAGAAGGGATGCTGAATTTTATCAAAAGCTTGTTCTGGATCTAATGAGGTAATCATGTGGTTCTTGTTTTTATATCTGTTGATGTATTTAATTACATTTATGGTCTTGTGACTGTTGAACCAGCCCAAAAGAAAGACAGCAAACAAACAAGTACAACAATAACTCTATAAGAACATCATGGCAAAGATAAACCCTCACATTTCAATAATTAGCCTGAATGTGAATGGACTTAATGCACCACTGAAAAGACACAGAATGGCAAAATGGATAAAATATCATGAGGCAACACTATAGTGTCTTCAAGAGACTTATTTCACCAGAAAGTTCACTCACAGACTCAAAATAAGAGGATGGGAAACAAATTTTCAGGCAAACGGAACATACAAGAAAGCTGGAATTGCAATCTTAATCTCAGACAAAATACCCTTTAAGCTATCAAAAATCAAAAAAGATGAAGAAGGTCACTATATAATGATAAAAGTTCAATCCATCAACAAGAAATATACATCCTAAACATATATGCACCTAACATAGGAGTACCAATGTTCATAAAGCAACTTCTAGGCAAACTTAAAAAGAGTTAGACTCTAACAGTATAATACCTGGGGACTTTAATACCCCACTCACTACCCTAGACAGATCATCACGACAAAAAATCAGTAAGGATACCCAGAACCTCAATGAGACTCTTGAACAAATGGACTTAATTGATACTTACAGAACACTCCACCCAATGACCACTGAATTTACATTCTACTCACCACCACATGGAATGTACTCCAAGACCAACCACATCATTGGCCATAAATCAAACATAAAAAAATTTCATAAGATTGAAATCCTGCCATGCACCTTTTCAGACCACAATGGAATAAAAATAAATATCAACACCACCAAGTTTCCCCAAGCCCACAAAGACATGGGCACTAAACAGCATGATGCTGAACAATGACTGGGTCAACACTGAAATCAAAGAAGAAATTGAAAGATTCCTGGAAACAAATGAAAATGAAGAAACATCTTACCAAAACCTCTGGGATGCCATGAAATCAGTTCCAAGAGGGGAATTGATATCTCTATGAGCACATATCAAGAAAATGGAAAGATCACAAGTGGAGAGCCTAATAAATCACCTAAGGGAACTGGAAAGGGAAGACCACCAAAACACCAATCTTAGCAGAAGAATCCAAATCACAAAAATAAGAGCCCAAATAAGGGATATAGAAGACAAAAATATCATAGAAAACATCAACAAACAAAAAGCTGGTTCTTTGTAAGAATGAACAAAATTGATGAGCCCCTAAGCCAGATTGACAAAGAAAAAGAGAGAAAAAGCCCATATAAACACAATCAGAAATACAAAAGATCAAATATCAACTGACCCTGAAGAAATACAAAAGATTATCAGAGACTACTATATACACCTATATGGAAACAAATTTGATAACCCAGATGAAATGGAAGACTTTCTGACATCACACAACCTACCCAAGTTGAAACAAGAAGACAGTGAGACACTAAATAGACCAATAAAAACCCAGGAAATTGACTCTGTCATACGAAAGCTACCTACAAAAAAAGCCCTGAACCAGATGGCTTTCCAGCAGAATTCTACAATACGTACAAGGAAGAGCTGATACCAATCCTATTGAAAGTATTCCAGGCAATTGAGAAAGATGGAATTCTCCCCAAATCATTTTATGAAGCTAACATTACACTGATACCCAAACCGAGTAAAGATGCAGCAAAGAAAGAGAACTATAGGCCAGCATCCTTTATGAACATAGATGCAAAAATCCTCAACAAAATTCTAGCAAGTCGGATCCAAAGACACATCTCAAAAATCATCCACCGTGACCAAGTAGGCTTCAAACATCTATTAAATGTTTGGTTTGGGTCTCACTCAATGTTGGATGCTAGGGATACAGAAATACATAAGACCAGTTCAAGACAGTTCTATAGTCCAGCTAGACGAATATATTAAAGCATACAGGCAGGGCATAGTGGTGTGTGCCTGTAATTCTAGTTCTCTAAGAGGCTGAGGCAGGAGGATCACTTGAGGCCAGGAATTCGAGGTGCAGTGAACTATGATCATGCCATTGTGCTCCAGCTTAGGGGATAGAGTGAGATTCTATCTCATAAACAAACAAATAAATAAATAAAACAAAACATACAGTTAGCTATCTCATATATGAGACAACTTTAATCCTCACTGAAATCTATGAGGTTGTTTCTATTGGGCTTATGTATAACTTTGTAGCATTTTTCGCTTGCCCCTGAAATGTAAATGTCGCACAATGGTTGACAGGTCACAGTTCATCACATTTGTCAATTATTGGGTTGACTGATGTAGATCATCATGGATTAAAGCATTTAAATGGTCTTCATCAAAGCCCAATGGTCTTCCTGAACGTGGAGAATCACTCAGGTCAAAGTGGCCCTCTTTGAAATGACAAAACCATTTTTGTGCCATGCCTTCCCTGACAGGATTCTCCCCATACACAGCACAAATGTTTTGAGTTGTCTCTGTAAAACTCAAACAAAAGAATATGTCAGAAGTATTCACTTTTTTCAACTTGACACTTCATCTTCTTTAGCCCACAAATAGCACTGATTTTCTTCAAATCTGCAAAATGCAAGGCATAGTCACAAGCACAACATTGTCACTCCAAATGACAAATAGCGAATGATAAACTTCTAACACCACAGTGTCGCCATGCCAAAAACAAACGCTACAAACTTATGCATCAACCTAATATTGTCATCTTTATCTCACATAATTAGTGAGATTAAGAACCAAGAGATTATGAATGTGGGATTATGAATTTAAGTTGTAACTGAGGCATAGATCAGTTAAGTCATTTGACTATGGTCACACTGCTAAGCGGTACCTGAGCTGGGACACGAACTCGTTTCTTCTGTAAGTTTTTATTTATGCCCTGGAATCACAAGACTGCTTGACTCAGTACTGAATGGGCAGAAATAAAGTTTGAAAACTGATTTTCTGTGGAAGTGAATGCATCTTTCCTCTAATAAAATGAAATGATTATTTTTTCATGGGAAAATTGCCATAAATTCAGAGGAAGTTGTGAAAAGTTTGAAGGCATGTAATAAGAGGATGAATAAAAGCACTAAAAATAATAAGGGACCACATCTGGGTATGTTGCTTTACTAGCCCACTGTGAGATACCCAACTTGGATTTCCATGATGTCTGATACATCCCGTGTTATTTGTTTTTGTCTCAGAGATCTGTGCAATTGTGGGATTTTTCCAAACTGATTTTTGAGCATTGAGGCAGTCTTAATATTTATAGAGAACTTTGATTAAAAATGAGGATTTACTAGACAAGAGCTTTCCCTGTCAAAACTTCTTCGCACCACTCTCAAGCTTGTTGTGATCTCTTTCTTTCCCAAATAACTGGTGGTAGCCTGCAGATGGCATCATGGAATATTGATCATAGATTTAAATGTTTTGTAAAGTAAAAACTATTGTTATAAAGTCACTTGTGGTATATAATTACCTGCATGTCTCAGTTCTTGATCTTGCTGGCTTGCAGTTTGTAAATGTATTTATAAAAAGAGTCTTTTAGATAGTTTGGGTGGTGGATTTCCTCCCTCCCTCCCTCCCTCCCTCCCTCCCTCCCTTCCTCCCTTCCTTTCTTCCTTCCACTGAATCAATAATTTTAAGATAAGGAGGGTGATAAACAAAGGATCTGGAACACTGATGCATAGTTTAATCCCTTATTATTTCCTGCAATCAGAAGATAAAGCAGAGAGATAACTGGAGCAAGTTTGAGAAAAAGATTGGAAAAAAGAAATTGACTGTGATTGCAGACGTCACACCAGAATTATGATTATAGACCTGGCACCCAAATTATGCAGATTGAGACTACATGAAACACATGGTGTGATGTTTTTCTAGGCATAGTTTGTTTGGTCTTTGTTTAAAGTCCTTAGATATAGAGCTGACTCTTGAGATATTTTATCTCTGGTAATCACATTCTGCATCTGCCCCAACCCCTTTTCCCTTGAGATTTTCATGTAGAGTTTCTAACTTTGCAGTAGTGCAAATAGGAGACAGTGGTGTGGTGCATGGGCTTTGGTTCTAAGTTTGTGATGGGAGTGTTAGCATGAAAATACCTATATACTTGGCTTCATTCTCTCTGGGGCTGTTAGACCTAAAAGGACAGAGATATTGGGAGTTTCCATTTTCTGTCATCCTAAAATCAGTGACCTTAGAGATCATTCCACCATTCTTTCTATAGTTGGGAACTGAGGCCTGGAGAGGGTAAAGGGCCTGCCCGAGGTTTACAGGAATTGCAAAGTATAACTTCTGGAAATGCTTTCCAGTGATCATATCTCTTACTCTTTAAAACAATCTGATGAGTTAGGCGGGGCAAATTATTTTGTATAGAGGAGACAGTTGAGAGCCAGGGAGGTTAAAATGATGATTCAGGACTCAAGAGATAGTCAGTGGCTTAGCTGGGAATAAAGCCCAGATCTTCTGATTTCTCCTGGGACACCATAATACCTTTGAATCCTTCTCTTTCCATACAGACATTTCTGTTTTGTTGGGTTTGTCAAAAAGGACCTACTGTGTCATTTTTGACATTATTATTCATTGACACTTGCAAATTGCCTTAGATTGGTAATTAACTTTTAAAATGTGTAGATATTTTGTTTCTCTAACTATATTATAATCATTCTGAGGATTGGGGTGAACCAGGTTTTATACTGCCTTTGAATCTCCCTTCATACTTAGCCTGTAATATATGCTTGATGAATATTTGTTGATTGCCTAATAGTGGAAGTCAGCTGGGGGCTGTATATGTCTAATATAAATCTGGAAATTAAAGTGTCTTTTAGTTTTTGGCTCAGGATAAAAAAAAATCATGGGCAATAAAATTTGCAAGTCTCCTAGACTAATCAGGTGTTATATAAAATTTGTATCTTGATTTGAGAAAATCTGTATCTGCCAGAAGGTTCTGACTGTTGGAACATAAAGATTTATTTGAGGTTGCAGAGTTCTGGCATACGGTTTGTGGAATACTATCTAAATTGCCCCCAGAGCTTTTTGGTGTCTGTCAATAGTGAAAAAGTTGATCTTGTTTCTATTTTAAAGATTTTTGTGTTTAGAGCTTTGTGCAAAGGTTCACTAAGTAATGTTTCACTCCTAAAACCAAAGCCTTGAACACCAGGATGGATTAAATGCTTGGTTTGTGCTAAGAGCCAAGAAAGTGGAAGCCAGATTAGACCAGAGTGGAAAATGGAGAAGGAGCAAGAGGAAGGAAGAAATGGAAAGTGCAAGCAATGTGAGTAGAAGTCTGGACACAAGTCTGAAGTTTGAATCAGGAAACAAGGCTCCTGTGACCTGGCTGATTATAATCTCCTCAGATGACCTGCTGGCCAGAAAGGGTTAATGCATCTCTTCATTAAGAATGGCCTTCCAGCCTGCTTCAGGACTACCCAAGAGCCATCAAATTAATCACATATAACTTTTTACTCAAGTTGGATTTGTGTCTTGATATTTAGGAATTAAATAAAACATGTTAAACTCATTTCAAATGTTTGTGAAAGTAAATGGGAATTTTGTGGAACAGCAGGGAATTTAATACAAATAAAATAGAAACATAGAATCATATCTCAGTTTCTATGTTGGAATCATATCTTGATGAAGCTAGTTTTAAACAAGTATATTCATTGAGGACCCACTGGGGGCAAAACATATTCTAGGTATACTTTTCAGTTTAAAAAAAATTTGCAGAAAAAAAGAGAAATCTAGTTGCATCAAAGTGACTTGACCGTGTATAAAGGAAAATAATAGAGTTGTTCACATTCTTTAGTCTTGAAAAGTTTATGAATCAGCTGCATGTCAAAGCAATATCATAATCACAACATAGGGAAGATAATCCATTGTTTTCCTGTATAAAGTCATTAGCATTCTAACTTCTTCATTCGTTTGTAAATCATACATTGAAAATAGAACAATTTCACATGACTGATAAAGTCTGCAGGCCTACTCAGGAAACCGTTGAATAATGGACATGCTGATTTGTTATTAATGCCTTATATATTTTAGAAAAAGCATTAAATTTAGATATGACATAGAATTTTTTCTTTTTACAGAATGAAAATCATTACTACGGGGACTAGGGAAATAAGCAGGCAGGCAAATAAGGAAGCAAGGCAGAGCCCTGACTGGGGCACAGGGTCTGTTCATACTCCATTTCTGATGAAGGGAGATTGTAGTCTAAGAGTTATAGTAGAGGGCTGGATTGGAACCTCCCATCAGAAGCCATCAAGAGGCATTCTTCTTCATCCATTCTCTTGCACTTGTTTCTTTCACACATTGTTTTCAGTATTCTTTGGACACTCTGTTGAACAACCTAAGAGAAATTAGGCATCCAATAATAGCTTTCTTAAGGAGGCAAAAAGAGCACAAACTGGAATTTGCATTTCACACATTTCTAATAAAGATTCTTCTTTTAAAAATAACCCTGAGAATGCATCCTTATTCTTTCAGCAGACTTGCATTGGGCATCTATTGCAAGCTCTGGGGACACAAAGATGAATGGGGCACACCTTTGCTTGCCAGGATTTCATAATCCAGTTGGCTGCTCAGGATAGCACAAACATAAGAACGCAGTCGAGGGCTTGTGGGAATTCAAGGGAGGAGGAAATCGATTCCTACTAAGGGACTCAGGAAAGCCTTTCCAGAAAAGGGCAATTGGAGCTGGATTTGACAAACAGGTAGAATCTGGGCATAAAGATATGGGGGAGGGAGTAGTTACAGAGTTGAGAAAGCATGTGGCATTTTGGCCAACAATGACAGAGAGTTTCTTTTCTAGGAATCTGGGGCTTGGGGAGGGAAGTGATGGGAGGTCAGGTTAGCAATGTAAGTTGAAGCTAGATTAGTAAAGACAGCCTTGAATGTCTTTTGGACTTTATCGTAGTGCTAACATATATACAGAGAATTAGCTAGACAATCTCAAAAACAGATATTTACAGCAGATTGTGGTGAGAAACATGAGGGAAATGAGGACCATATGGTTGGAAGCACAGAGGAGGGAGCCACTAAGCTGCCAAGATGTGAAAGCTGGGGTATGGTCAAGGAATGTTGCATGAAAGTGATGACATTTAGCTGAGTCTTGAAGGATGGATAGGAGTTCTCCAGGAAATGAGCTGGGTATGAGCATTCTAAGCACAAGGACTAGCACCTGCAAAGTCCCTGAAGTCTGTGACAGCATGCCATGCTGGGGTACAGCAATTACTTTGGTATAGTGTGGATATCTGGGAAGTGGGTAACAAGACATGAAGCTAGGAAGAGGGCAGGGATCAGATCCCAGCAGAACTGGTAAGCCTGGCTAAGTAGTTTAGATTTCAGGGGCCTTATAAGGAAAATAGGTATTGTGCGTGTTTTAGAAAGATAGCAATGGTGGAGAGGGTGCACTAGCACAAAGGAGAAAAGCTTAGCTTGCTGAGGGAGTGTGGCAATGGGGACAAACTGTGTGAACAATGTTTGGGGTTTAAAGTCTGGGATAGATACCAGGCGGACTGAAGGAACTTAGGGGAATGTTTTTGTTTGTTTGTTTGTTTGTTTTTTGAGTTGGAGTCTTACTCGGTCACCCAGACTGAAGTGCAGTGGCCGCTTCCGGCCACCGCAGACTCAACCTCCTGGGCTCCGGCGATCCTTCCGCCTCAGCCTTCCGAGTAGCCGAATTACAGGCATGCGCTACCATGCCCGGCTGATTTTTTTATTTATTGTAGAGATGAGGTCTCGCTGCCCAGGCGGGTCTCGAACCCTCGGGCTCAGGCAGTCCACTCACCTCAGCCTCCCAAAGGCGCAGGATTATAGGCTGAGCCACCGAGCCCGGCGGAAAATGGTTCTTATACTTTTAATTGATGCTACAGTTTAGCAATAGGTCTGTTTGTTCAGAGGAAATCTTACACAAACTCCAATGAAGACAAAGGCCAAATTGTATGGGATTTGGGTGGGAATGAGACCTGGATCCATGTCTGTCTGTTTCCACAAAATTATTCTATTCGCTGATGGTCCTTGAGGAACCTCTTTGATCCCCATAGAGCTCAGCAAATGCAGCTTAAAAGCCACTACTCTGAAAAGATTCATGTGCTCCACCAAGAGCCCAGGCCATTGTCCTCCATGTTGCCAGGAGAGGGAACTGTCCTCCATGTTGCCAGGAGAGGGAACTGGTATGGTTGGGCACGGAGAAGGTAGGCTTTTCTGGGGACAGTCAACTTTTAGAGTTTCTTTGAGGGTTCTCACTGATCCTGGTGGCTCACTAGCGAGATATCTGGAGTATTCTTTGATACCTAGGGACATCGTACTTTTCAAGGCATTCTGGACAGTTGTTTGTACTCCAATAAAGCTGAATTCATCAAAGAGTTTTCTGGATTTTGGGAAGAAAGCAGGGGGTAAAAGCAGTGCCTTGGCCAGAGGTAAGCAAGGGAAGCAGGAGATAAGTCCATTGTATACAGTTACGTAGGGCCACTGCACAAAGACACCTGACCCTTGGGGAGAGTGGTGTTGAAATCTAGATAGTTCTTTGGCAGCCTGAAAGGATCTTCACCCTTCCAGAGGGGTTGTCTTTTTCTAATTCACACAAAGAAACCTTATGTTTTAGCACTAGATATTTGAGAAGATGGTACAAAGAGGTGGTGGAAAGGAAGAGAGAACTGGGGAGTTGGAGTTGAAGTCAAGTGTCTGCCCAATGATTATGTGCGAGGTACATGACATTGTACAACTTCTCTAACCTCTTGGAGCATCAGCTTCATCATCTATAGAAAATAAATAATAATAGTATCTCCTTTAGTGGGTTTTTATGAAAATTAAAAATAATTTGTATAAAGTGCTTAACACAGTGCCTGCCACATAGTAAGTGTTGGATACATTTTGGTTATTAATATTCTTTATTTGTAATCAGAAGACTCTCTACTCAATTACAGCAGTGGTTTCAGATTTCATATCTCGATAAATATGTTTTTACTAAGAAAGAATGCCTCTCAGTTCTACAACACGAGCATCTTTTATTTTTAGTTTTGTCCTATAAAAGAAATTCAAGGAATTAATGCTAACACTGGCTTTAAAAACTACTAGAAAATATTTTAGGTACAAAAATGCTGTGATGATTAATCTTATAAGTACTCATGGACCCACAACTTAACTTACTAAAACATTATTGATGCCGTTGAAGCCCCTTGGGTGTCCCTCATCATATTTTCTCCCTCCTGTTTAGAGGATACCAGGATTCTGAATTTGGCATGAATCACTTCCATGAATGTTTTAATATTGCTATTACATTTGGAGCTATCTGGAGAGGATATACCATTTGGTTTTCATTACTTTAACTTTATGTAGAAAGTCTCTTAGTTTACTTATTCTTCAGCAGCTTTCTGTCTTCCCTTCAACATTTACCTAACATAGATATTAATATATACTTGTTGCTGTACATAAGGTAGGGAAGTAAAACAATAGTTATTCATTATGGAGAAGACTGTTGCCACTTTTATTGTAGAATAAAATAAGATATTTTAAGACAGCATATTAGAAATTGACTCTCTAAAGCAACTAAGCATAAAGAGAATGCGTTTTCTGGAATTTTATCTGATATTCTTACAGCCCACTCATAAATATTGGGTACAAAAACCTGTGCCTTACTCAACCTTAATCAGATAGTTTTATTGAAACTTTCACAATTCTGTATGCACAATACTTGCCTGAATTTAGATACTTGGCATCTTGACTATTAAATATGAAACTCTCTTAAAAAATAGTTTAGCTCACAAAAGGTCGTAAATGAAGCAGCATGCGTCTGTAAACCATGTTCTCACATTTATTCATTTAAGCGTGAAATAGTATCCTAGTTTTCATTTTGAACTCCAGTCTTATATTAGAATATGATGTCTTCTCTTTAAGTACAATTGTATGGTTTTTGAAAGGATAGATATTTGTAGTTTATATTCTGGTAAAGTTGCATTGTTACAGTTTGCAAATTATTAATCCACAGCATTTACACTTAAATGTTTGAGAGGAGTCCTATGCTTATTTTAAAAGAAGTTTATGACATATGCATTATCACACTGTCCCTCATTTTTACTAAGTGGAATGTGTCTGACTTTGTGGGTTGATGAATGATGCCATATTTATCTTCTGGATTAGACTTGTGGCTTATCAGTGCAGTAATCATTTATGGGCTCTGAGATTTCCAGCTGGGACTCCAAAGACATTGGTGATTGGAATCTTTATCATTATGCATCACTTATGAATCTTTATCATTATGTGAGTCGAAGTTTTGACACCTGGCCATGTATTTTATGTATTGGCAGCGTTGTGTGTGACTCATCTGGCATGCTGTTATTACCACATCCCTGAGTGAGTTGTCCTCATTTTCAGGTGTTTCCAACATGCATATCTCAGATATTGGTAGTAAAGAGTTACCCACAGTGAGTTGAGATGGCTGACATTGAGCCTTAATTTTGCTACAATTAATGCAATGTTGACATATCGGTTTGAGGTATGCGTGCATGCATGTGTGCGTGCATCTTTATCTCTATAATTAGAATATCTTTTGTCTTGATGTTTAGATTAACCTGCCATTTTCCCACAAACATTTATCAGATATTCCTATATGGCAGCTACTATGCTGAACATAGGGTATATATAGATTCCTTACCCTTGAAGACCTCACAGACAGTATATTTTGGCAGGTACTTCAGTTGACTTACATGCAGTGTATTAGAGGAACATAAAAGAAAGGAGTTGCTAATTTATGTATGGTATTTGCTCAAGAAAGTCTTCTCAGAGGAGGTGATATTTGATGAGCCTAGGTGGATGAATAGGAGTTTGCCAAATTGAAATGCAGAGGGAATATTATTTGCAAAGGCACAGAAACATGAAAGAGGTTTGGGCTGCATGTCTAGGAGTCAAAGGGAGACTGGAAATAGAGACTGTGTCAGATCATGAAGGATCTCATGTATCATGATAAAGAGCTTGGATGTTGTCTCTTAGGTAATGGGAAATTGATGGAAAATTTTGTATGTATGTATGTATGTATTACAAACTCTTGTGTCGAGGGCTGACTTTCAATAGATCGCAGTGAGGGAGCTGTTCTGCTACATACAAAACCCTGACCCGACGGAGAGTTTTATATGGAAAAGTGCAATGTTCAGAATAGGTTTTAGGAAGGGTGTCCATTTTGTGTTGCTGTAAAAAAAAAAAACAGTAACACTACAGACTGAGAAATTTATAAAGAAAGGAAGTTTATTTATCTCATGGTTCTGGAGGCTAGGAAATCCAAGGGCATGCTGTCTGGCATTTATTAGGCCCTCATACCCTAAACACTTCCCATTAGGTCCCACATCCCAACACCGTTGCACTGAAGATTAAATTTCAACATGACTTTTGGAGGCGGCATTCGAACCGCAGCATTATGCCTCTAACCCCTAAAAACATTCTGTTATTTTCACATACAAAATACATTCATACCATTCCAAAAGCCTCAATGTCTTGTTCCAGCACCAACTCAAAAGTCCGAAGTTCAGAGTCTCATGTGAGACTCATGCAGGATTCATACTGAGGTAAATCCCCTCCAGCTGTGAAATTAAAACAAATTATTCACTTTCAAAATATTATAGTTGGGGCAGGCATAGGTTAGCGATTCCTATTCCAAAAGGGAAAAAATATAGAAGAAAGGAGTAACAGGTTCCAAGTAAGTCCACGACCCAACAGGCAAAGTCACATTTAATCTTAAAGCTGAGGAGTAATTTTTCACTTAATGTGCCACCTCCCAGATAAACTGGGGTGGGGATTGAGCCCCAAGACCTTGGTATGGCTTTGCTGGTTGCAGCCCATATGGCTGCTCTCAAAGGTTTGAGTTGGGTGCCTGCAGGTTTTCTAGTCTGGCATTGCATGCTGGCATCTCTATACTTCTGGTGTCCTAGTGGCAATCTTGCTCCTATGGCTTTCCTGTGCATTGCCCTGGTAAGGGCTCTCTGTGGTGGCTCCACCCATGACAAGTCTCTGCCTGGGCCCCCAGACTGTCCAATACATCCTTTGAAATCTAGGTGGGTCTGCAAATTAGCACCATGTGGATGCAGCCAAGGATTATGGCTTGTTCATTCCAGAATGGAACATACCTTAGGCTGCTTGAGCCACAGTCAGAGCAGACTAGGGTCAATGAACCAGAATGCAGGGAATAAAGTCCTGAGGAGGGCACAGGGTAGTGAGCTTGTGGAGGGTGTCCTGGGCCATTCCCCTAAATTGCTAGGCCCTCTAAGAACTCTGGACCTTCGATGGGAGGGGCAGCTTCAAAGCTCTCCAAAATGGCTTCAAGGTGTTTCTCCCATTGTCTTGATTAGTAGCATCTGGCTCCCTTCTAGCCATACCAATCTCCTTAGCAAATGATTGCTTGGCCATACCCTTGTGAGCTTTTTCATTCTTTATGTGGACAGGCTGTGAATTTCTCAAGTCTTTTACTTTTCTTCTCTCTTTTAATTATGCATTACCTATTTAATCTATTCTTTTGCTTTCACATCTCACTGTATGTGTTTAAAAGTAGCCATACAGCAGCCTGAAAACGTTGCTGTTTAGATATTTTTTCTGCAGGATTCATCACTGTTGAAGTCTGCATTCCATGAAGTCCTAGGACATGGATACAATTCTGCCAATTTATTTGCAATTGCATATTAAGGATGCCTTTTACTACAGTTTCCATTACCTTCTTCTTCATTTCCATTTGAGACTTCATCAGAAAGGCCTTTACAGACCATATTTCTATCAGCATTTTTTGTTCCAAGCACTTATGTATTCCCTAAGAAGTTTCAGACTTTCCCTAGTTTTTTCTTCTTCTGAGCCCTTACCAGAATTTCTCTTAACTCTTCGTTCATAGCAATCTAGATTTTTTCTAAACTGCTCCTCTAAATTCTTTCAGCTTCAACCTATTTTTCGGTCCTAAGGCTGCTTCCACACTTTCAGGTATTTCTTACAGTAACAACCCCACTTCCTGGTACTAATTTTCTGTCTTAGTCTGCTTTCTGTTGTTATAACAGCACTGCAGACTGGGAAATTTATACAATAAATTTTGTTGAGCTCATGGTTTTGGAGGCTGGGAAGTTCAGGAGCATGGCGCCAACATCCAGCAAGGGCCTTCTTGCTGTATCATAACATGGTAGAAGGCATCACATGCTGAGAGGAAAATTGCAAAAGAGCCAGAGAGTATGCTTTTATAACAAAACCACTCCTGAGATAACAAAACAACTCTCCTGATATTGACATCAATCTATTAATGAGGACAGAAGAGTTAAGGTACCAACACATGAACTTTTGTGGGACACATTCTAATCATAGCAAAGATCTCTCTGGGGGGAACTTGGAGTAACTTTAGCCAAGGTAGTGATGGAAGGTAAGGCCTGTTATGATCTGGTCTAGTACAAAGGACCCATGGCTAAATCAGAAATACCTGGGTTTTAGTTTTTACACTACCACTTTCTAGCTGTGTAACTTTGGGCAAATGATATATCTTCCCTGAGCTAATTTTGCTTACCAGTGAAGTGGGGATGACAATTTCTATATAGCAGGGATACTATTAGGACAAAATAATAATATCAGACATATGATATATACTGTAATAACATATGACATATGGTAGATACTCAGTAAATGGCAATTTACTTCTCATTCTCTTCTCATATTGGCACTCATGCCCTTCTAATGTTTCTTAGAGTAGTCTAATGTGCTCTTAGATTTTTCCATCAGCCTCTGTCTGGTTCTTGTTTCCTCAAATTACTTTTTGGTGTTTAGTTTTCTTAGCTTTTCACTTCTTATTTCAATTTGACATGAAGCAGTGGCATAGGACCTGGCACTTTTTCTTCACCTTCATTAATTGTGACCCATAAAGCTCAAAGGTGTTGGTTTGTGGAGTGCAGTGTACCTTGTCTCCTCTTAGAGGTTAAGTATGTTCCTCATGGCAATGCGTAGTAATAGATGCATGTAGGAAATTTGGTCTGTGGTTCTATTTATCCTGCAAAATGCAAAATTTAACTAGTAATTGACGTCCCATTGGATCCAGACCATAATCCACCACTTTCCAAAAGACACAATGATTTACTTGATATAAATGCCCTGTATGTTTCATTTTAACACTTCATTTATTGAGGGTCTATGATATCTTAGCCTTTGGGCTAAGTGGGGAATTGTAAGTTGATTCAGACATGGCCCGTTTGTCCAGTGTTTGCTTTCTAGTAGGGTAGAAAGGCTTGTAAACTGCTGATGATGTGATTAAAAGTGAAATTGAGTGAATGATAAATAAATGGGCAAACAAAGCTAGCAAACGACTTGCTGTAGGAAAGCAAAAGGGGGGCACATTCATCAGGAATGAATCAGAGAAGTGTTTCTGGAAGAGGTTGCCTTTGGCCTGAACCTTGAAATTTGAGTAAGAGATCTACAGATGAAGATGACAAAGAAAGGGGCTGCATTCCAGGCTGAAGCAACCATGCAAGCAAAGACATGGTGTGTAGCTGAGGAAAAACAAGTTGTTCATTGTGGCTAAAAGATATATGTATTTGGAGACTAGGCTGAATAAAATAGCTAAAGTCTTAGGTGGTCTTGACTTAATTTACTTGATGAAGGAGTACTTGACATTATTTGCAGACTGTTATTGTTTTTCTTCATTACATGTTCATTGTAGGAAACCTGGAAAATATAGATATGTACAAAAAGGACACCATGATTCACCCTTCAAAAATACCACTCCAGTTTCTGATGACTTTATTTTCAAAGTTTCATTTATTCAGTGGAGATCATACATGTTTATATCTATAGTTGTAACTTATTTCACCTTTACAAATTTTTGCTTTATGATCAGGGGATACAAGTGCATATTTGTTACATGGACATATTGTATACTGGTAGGGATTCGATCTCAGGTGTTCCATTCCCCAGATTGTACCCAACCAATATCACCTGTCTTATTATGAACATTTTTTGATATAATGAAAACATCATTTGTAATGACTGTAAACTCTTCTATCATGTGAGTATATTTTGTGTAATCAGTCTTCTATTGTTGGCTGTTTCAGAAGTTTACGTCTTTATATGAGTGCTGTAATGAATGACCTTGTTAAAAATTTTTTTCGTATTGTCACCAAACATTTTTGAGGAAGAAGAGTGACATGATTCCATTTCAGTTTTAGGAGGATTATTCTTGGGATATTATGAAAAATATATTACTGAAATGAGATGCTTGAAGCAGGGAAAAATTGTAGGTAGAAGAATATTCCATTAGTACAGGTAAGAAATGATGAGAGAAAAAGTAGGGAGGTGACAATGAGAATGGAGAAGAGGTGACAAATGAGAAGGACCCCAGGAAAGAAAATAAACAGGAATTAGGGTTCATTGTTTGACAAAGTGTATCATCAAAATCACTGTTTGGTAAAAATTGATTCAGAGTCTAGCCTCCCCCCACCATGCTGGAACTACTGAATAACAATCTCCGAAAGTGGGCCTTGATTTGTAATAAGCTCCCCTGATTATTTTTGTGCATACTGAAGTTTGAGAAAAACTTAGGTCTGTGGACTTTAGGGTTGAGGGCCTTGGTTTCTTGCTTGGTTTCTGTCCAGAGGCCACTCTCAGTTATTTGCCAAATGGACCATCTCAACACGACAGCTTGCTTCCTCAAAGCCAGTAAGGGAGAAAGTCTCTTGGAAGTATAGATGTTGCACTTTGATGCAATGTAATAATGTAAACACAATCACATTCATCCTGTCACCTTTGCAAAGTCCTATTGATTAGAAGCAAGTCATACTCAAAGGGAAGGGGTTATACAGGGATATGAATACTAGAAAGTGGGAATCATGGGGGCCACCTTAGAATCTGTTCCAAACAATATGGGAGGGGATGGTGAGTTCAGTTTTCTACATGTAACACCTAGGTACTTGTGGTCAAAGGTGAATTTATCATGAATCTATATGAAGTTTCAATTGATTTATTTGCTCTTGTTGGAGAAGACTCTGCTGCCCAGGACTCACCCTGACAGGCAACTTTGTATTCATAATTTTGCATTCTATTTCTTAAAAGGGTCAGTAGAATTGTATAAGCTTCAGGCACCACCAAACATTGATCTGCCCTGCTGCTGCTTGCATGTCCCTAGCCTCTCAGCTGTTATCAGGAGGTAGTCATCAGCAGTGAGAATTCCTAAATCATTATCCCAAGTGCTTTCTGGAGAGTGGGAAGGACAAGTTTCAAAAGACTGATTTTGTATCTGACCCAGTGTTCTTTGGGAGCTCATGTTATGCAAAGAGGAGAAAATCGACCTCTCAAGCAAGCATCTGCCACACACCCATACAGTCCACTAGGCATCTACATCTCCAGGGCAAACATGCCTCAGAAGAGTGCTGGGGTCAAGCCCCTGTGTTGTGGCCAGTAAGAACCTTTGAACGTTTCTGCCTTTCTGTCCCCAGGATTTTAAGTTCTTAATTCAGCATGGTGAGTCAGAAAGCCTACAGTTAGCTGCAGTCTCATGAAGATAATTCATGGGGACAACCTAAAGAGTCAAATAAAGTGTTTTCTATATTCCTGCCATCTGAATGATGGGAGGGGGTTCTTGATCTAAGGTTGGGACTTGAGGGGTTTTCCTTTTAGCAGGTACTTGTTGACCAGCACTAACCTGGAAGGACCAATAGAGGGACAGAACTAGCTAGCCTAGGCTCTAAAGTCTCTTTAGCACTGGGTCCCAACCTGCAGGCCTTGGACCCTGAGGGTGTGGTGGTGTTGTTAATGCTCCAGGTACTAAGTATGTACACCTAGAATTAGCTGCAGACTAAATGGCTAAAACGGCCTGTATGTGTTCTCCTCTTTTTCACAAGTATGTACATACTCGTGTGATGGCAGGTTAAAAAATAGGCTCTGGAGTCAGACTACTTCATCTGAGATTCTCCATCTCAGTTGAAAAGAACGTACAAGCTATGTATGCATGCATGCATGATATTATGATAGACACATTGCTTAACTTCTCTGAGCCTCAACTTTTATATCCGAAAAGTGAATATAATGATAGCATCAATCTCAGAAAGTAGTTATCTGATTTTATTAGATATTTCAAAAAAGTGCTTAGTAAAGTGCCTGGTACAAAGTAAGTGTTATATAATTGTTTTTATTGCTAATATACAAATGAAAAGAACTACTCAATGCATGGTATCTGTTTGTGGCTCAGTGTTCTTTCAATCAACAGATACTGAAAGTACAATTGTTTTTATGTTCTTTAAATTAGTGTAGAGGTGGGGACAGAGCCCAGGTATCCTGACTACACTTGCCACGTTACTTTTGCTATTGCATACCATACTTTTTTGTCTCTTGAAGACTTTGCTTAATGAAAAGCAATTGCACCTTTTGTTGTTGTTCAGGGTAGCAACATTTTAGTTTGGGGGACTTCTCTAATTAAAAAGCATTCATTTTCTGGGTACATGTCTCTTAGTTCATATGCTTAGAAGAACCCTTGTTTACAATTATTTGCTTCCATTGTCACATTATACGTTTATTCAGCCCTTTCTTGAAACAAATGATATAAAAAAAACTGTCCTGGATACCTTCCTGTTGCGATTTGGGGTTGATAAATACATCGCTTTATCAATACTCTTAAAATGATGAGTTACGGCATGCTTTGTAATCAGCACAGAATGTTCTGAATAGAAAAACCTCATGGCGACTTTCACGGAGGTTATTTTTGGCCCCCTAGTTCACTCCTGCACATGTGCTTGCTTTCTGTGTAGCCAAAGCCTTGTCTTTCTAGCAGTTGTTGTAGAAAGTCCTAACTACCAAGACCTATGCACACACCTAAAAGGGGGGTAGTCAAGGGATGTTACATCTTAGGTAAAATGAGAAGACCTTTTCTGTGCTTCGATCTTTTTCTCAGCATGGTACCTGTGTTAGTTTCCTAGGGCTGCTGTAACAAAGGACCACACATATCAACTTGGTGCCTTGAAACAACAGAAATTTATCTTCTCATAGTCCTGAAGGCTAGAAGTCTGCAGTCAAGGTATTGGTAGGAACATGCTCCCTCTGAAGAGTCTAGGGGAGAATTCATTCTTGTCTCTTTTAACTTCTGGTGGTTTCTGGCAACCCTTGGCATTCCATTCTCTGCCTCTCACTTCTTAATGTCTTCTCTCCTGTGTGTAACTCTTCTTTCTCTGTGTCCACATTTCCCTCTACTTATAAGGATACTAGTCACTGGATCAGGGCTCATCCTAATGATTGCATATGAAGAGACCTTATTTCCAAGTAAGGTCACATTTACAGGTATTTAGTGGTTAGGATTTGAGCATATATTTTGGGGGAACATAATCTAACCCCAAACAATATCATGTCCCTTTCTCTTTTATTTTCCCTACTTCTTATATTTAAAAGAAAGAAAAACTCCCTTCCTCCTAGTGGTCAAGAATAACTTGATTCATATGGATTAAAAATCATAGACTGTTAGAGCAGGAGGAAGCACCTAGGAGAAGCTACAGTCCATTTCTCTCATTTCACCAACGGGAGGCTTAAGGTGGGGAGGGTACTTGGCTAAGTTCAGAAATCTGGAAAGGGACAGGCAATTGTCAAATTCCTTAGGTTTTCTGACTCCCAAGTAAGGATTTTTTTAAAAATTGCATTTGTATCTTCATAAAGATGTTGGCAGCTGTGGTTGAAAAACCATGTGGTAATAGGTATTGAGGCAAATTCTTATTAAACCAGAAATAGCTGAGAAAGTGGAAGCCAAGTTGGAACTGCCAATAGTTGGAATTCTTGACTGCCTATGGAGGGTGAATTTATAGCCAAAAGCTCTACCAGACTTCAAATGTCTCTTCTACCCATTTCAGTTCAATCCGATCGATATTTTTATTGAGCTACTAACCTGGACTAGTGATTCATTGATCACAATATTAGTGACTACTCTTGCCTTCACAGTTCACAGTTCAATGAGTACTTAAATAATGCCAGACTTCAGCTGTTTTTGTCTGAAGGCTGTGAGAGGAGAAGTACACAGTAGGGACACCAAACTCAACCTTGGAGAAAGGGGTGGACATGAGGAAGAGTCAAACAGTTGAGAACCCAACTCTAAAGATGAGTAGGAGTTACCCAGAAAAGGCACAGCACAAAGGATTGGTGGTGCAGGAGTGTTCTCAATGAAAGAAAGGGAGTGTGTGAGGGATTGGAGGTGAGTGAACTAGAGAAGCACATGGTGGAAGAAATGGAAAGGAGTTCCATATGGCTGAAGCATAGGTTCAGAATGGCATCATGAAGAGCTTTGTACACGTTCTTTCAGAGATTTGATTCCCGTCTACCTAGGGCAGAGGAAATCATTTCAGGGTGTCTAGGCATGGAGTAGGCATTCAGGCTGGTCTAGGCATGGAGTAGGCATTCAGGCTGGGGAACCCAACTCCCAAATGAGAAGGAGAAGAACTTTACTTGGACTAAAGTAGCCTTCAAGATGTATCCATTTTGGATAGATTCACCTTTCCAGCCTTTCGCCCCACATATATGTCGATTCAGAATTAATGCCAGTATCTTCCTTAGGCCCTGGAGCCAGAGAGTTCCCCTTTGTAGAGTATAGTTTTGAGGTTTTAGTCTATGGTTAAAGGCCTTTGTTCAGCATGTATGTGTGTGTGCACTTTTGTGCAGGCCCACACAGGAGCACTTACTGCCGAGCACATACTGGCTTTTTTTTTTTTTTAACTTTATCATCCTGGTAATTGACCCAGGGTTTCCTCCACCTTTTTTTTTTCGTGATAGTTCACACTGAACTTAGTATTTCTCTGGATCTGCTTTTACTTTCCTGTACATGATTCTCTTGTCAATCTGATTTCATATGTTTTCCTTCTTTAGGGATTTCCTCAAATTCTAGTATACAGAGGCACCCTCATCTTACCCAATTTCTGTTAATGGTATTACAATTAGTTCCTGTTCGGGCAGTGGAGGTTAGTTTATCTCAGTGTTTCTCAAGCCTTTTTAATTTTTTTCATTATTGCTCCCCTAAAGAGCCTTTCAGACATTATTTTCTAATTGCTTCTTATGACTTTTTAATACCAGAGATATGCTGTCTATTTATGTATTGTACCTAAATCTGCTTTATACAGAACAAGGATAAGCATAAGACTTACTCTTTTCATAGCATGCAGGATTAAGAAGGACTAACATTTGAAGTTAACAATTAAATTAAAAATTTAAAAGTTGTTAACAATGAACATTGTGTGTATTTGTCGAGTAACATTTAATGCAATTTATTTACTGAAACTTGCAAAGTAATAATTAAATATACAAACTACCATGTATAGAAATATGCAATAGTAATAGCAAAATGAACAGATTTAAAAAAATCACTCAGGCCTTCTATTTTTCCTTCATAAGTAAAGCAATGAAAAAATTAAATTAACTTCTTAAAAATTTTTCACTGTACTTCTAACTGTTGTTTGGTATGGGAATATGACTTTTAACTTGACTAACTGCTAGCTATTCACTCAGATCTTGCTGAAAGATTTTTGTATTTGACATAATTAATGATGGGTAAATAATGTTATTAGAATTATTTAATATAAACTGAGGATCACGTATACACATCATTCACAAATCAGCCAATGGCAGCCGATTCGCATACACTGGCCACCTTTTGCTGCATAACTTGTAGGATTGAGAGAAAGTTTCCAATCACAGCTATGTAGTCACTATAGTTTTGTAACACTCATCTTGCATACATTTTGTGTGTCTTCTTATGGACTCAATGTCAGTGCTACTGGTGTGATAACCAATAGGAAAAATTAAATAATAAGCCATAAGATTTTGTTGGGCAGGGTTGAGCTTCGGAGGACCACAAACCATTGTAATATGTTAGAATTTATTTTTGCCTCTTCTCCCTAAGAAGCAATTTTCACCACCTTGGAGACTGTATTGACCCTGTTGAGAATGAATGGTTCATCTGACTGTCCTTTCAGGAAGAGTCTTAACTTCCTAACGTATAGGGCTCAAGATAGCTGAGTATTAAAAGGGTATGGACAGAGCATGAGAAAATACAGGCACAAACCATTGTCATGGGCCAGCAGCTCAAGTGGGGGCATTGAAACAAGGGGCCTAGGGCACTACTGTGAGGATACTACAGCAATGGGATCAAAACAGGATTAGATGCTCTTCCTTGGAGTTCTTGTTTTTGAGCTCACTGCATTCCAGTGCTTATCACACAATAAGTAATTGGCATTTTATAAACTGTTGAGTCTTCCAGCTCTGTAGGCATTGGCCATTTTTATACTGTTCTTATTGCCAATATCTAGCACAGTGCTTAGCACACAGAAAAGGCTCAGTAAATATTTGTTGGTAGAAAAGAGAGAAGGTAGACTTGGTCTATTTCACTAGCTAGATGAGGGCTGGATCTAACAGGGGAAAAGAAGGTTTTCTAGTTGATAAGAATCCCAAGCCAAAGTCACCACCTTCAAATAAAGTCTTCTTTTTAACACTACTGCATCTCCTTGAGCCCCCAGGGAGGAAGTCATTGTGAATAGCTGAGTTTGACTATTTGTCATTTAGATAGCAAAACAGTTTTGATTTGAAAAAATTGAGTGGATCTCTTTCTAAAATGTACTAGCCACTACTTTGCTTTTTAAAAAGCAAATACTGTTGAATACATTTTACCTTTTATTGGAGGGTCAAAATCTCCCCAGTAAGTATCAATTTCTCGAGGTATGGTGATCACTTTATCTTGCAACAAACGATCTGAGACCAGTCTTTGAGTTCTTGGGCTTAAGTTTCTGAATTTTTCTATCTTTTTTCCTGGCAGGCTATTAGTTATCACTTTGAGTCATTGGAATTAGGGGCCTGCTGGTAGCATTCTCTCTCCTCCTTCTTATTTGCTAGTTCTAGGAGGTTCAGATGGAAAGCAGTAGCCAACCCTGTAAAAACTCTTCATAAAAAAGAAAAAAGGAAGTTCTCAGTGAAGAGCTGAGGAGCTCTCCTGTGAATAAATTTCTGGAACTTTGTGTGTGGATGTGAGTGTGGGTGTATGCAATTGTGCACCACTGCAAAATTTATTTTGCCCCTCCTGTCATTATCACCTGAGTTCTGGATAGGTGAAATGCATTGGTAGGTTTTGTCCTGGATAACCAAATAATTAGTGTAATATTTTCTCAGAAGTTTATGGAGAATATGCGCATGAAGTTTACCTTTGTCTTAATGGGCTGTCTAAATTTCTTTTAGTGGGGTTTCTCCCTTAAACAAGGGACTACAGATTTCCAATCCATAGAAAAAAGTAATCCATGGGGAATCTGAGTTGTTTTGTACATTGTGGACATGAACCTGCTCAAATAATATTATCAAGTAGTGCTACCCAACTGCGTTTTTAAAGAAGTGTTAATTAACTTTTGGTTGAGGAAACGTTATTACTTGAAAGGGAATTTTGATTCAGATACTTAGCTGTTATTCTTATGACATTTAAAACTTAAACACAATTTTCTTCCACTAAACACACTATCCAGATGTAATATTATAGTAGACCTTATAAGTGTGAACACTATCAATTTTCAGCATTCGTGAAAATTGGGTTCTTATGTCCATTTAAAAGTATTCTCAACGTAACACAGCATGTTGTTTCCTTTTTGTTGTCAATTCAATGTTTCTAATTTAATTTGTACATTTTTAATTTATCACTATAGTATGTATTATGTACATAGGTCTCGAAATGGAAAACCTTTGAAATGGTGCAAATTAATGATGTGTTAAGTATCATAATTTGAAAAAAGCAATGTGAACATCTTGAAAGAAGAGAGGGAGAATAAAGAATAGAAGGAAAACAGTGAGAGAAAAGGAATTCTCAAGGGAAGTAAATAGGTTGTTGTAAATACTTCACCAAATTACCAAGATGACAGCAGAAAAGTTCAAGGTCATTTTGACATTGGAGGAGACTAATTCAAGTTGCTTTTGAGAAGTAACTGTGTTTTGAGTAACACCAAACTGTATTTAAGATTTGGTATTGGGGACAAAAGGAAATCACAGCAATAATCTAGGCCCCCCACCTCATAGTCTGATAAATTCTTGTGTTCTGAGCAGGGAGTCAGGATCCTGCCAGACCTGTCCTCATGATTATCATCATACTTCCCAGACATCCAAGCCTCTGGGGGCCATCAGGGCCTGTTATGCACTTAGAGCAAAACTGGCATGAGGAGTACGTTCAGTGCAGCTACTAGTTCAAGTGCAGGCTCCTAAATGTGGGTGTGTTGAACATTCGTGACCTTTCAGTGTTAAAGATAGACATAGAATATTTACTTGTTTCTGTTTTTCAGCAAAGGCTTTTGGTGTTTTACATAATATTTCATATATATATTTGGAGTTGGAGTCTCACTTCATTGCCCAGGCTGGAGTGCAGTGGCATGCATGCTCATGGCCATCCCAGCGTCGACCTGCTGGGCTCCAGCCATCCTTCCACCTCAGCCTTCCAAGGAGTCAGAACTACAGGCATGTGCTACCACATCCTGCTAATTTTTTGATTTATTGTAGAGACGAAGTCTCACCATGTTGCCCAGGTTGGTCTTGAACTCTCAGGCTCAGGGAATCCTCTCGCCTCAGCCTCCCAAAATGCTGGGATTACAGGCTTGAACCACCACACCCAACTATATATATGTTTTTTAACCAGTGGCTGCTGACATTAGAAAGCCCAGTCACACTATAGCATGATGGATCAGAACTAGCTGGGGAGGCATCTTTAGGGTCATTTTCTTCAGTTATTCTTTCCTCTTTATTAATTTGAAAAAGCTGGCCCTTATGATTTATTGTGTAGGCTGCATACAACAAACATTCTCTCACTGGAAAATTCTATCCTCATCACTGAGGAAATTTTGGAAGTAAATTATATTCCCTAAGTATCCAAGGAGGCAATTCCTGGATAGCATATGAAGTTCTGCTCTGAACAGGCAGGTGTGTGTTCTGTATGGTACTGACCATGTGGACATGAGGTGAAAAAAGAAGGAAAGATAGGGACAGAGCAGTTGTGGGAGAAAGGCATGAGCAGAGAAGGAAGACAGTTATCACCCACTGTTGTCTTTCATTTTCCTACCAGTCATTCCCACTTGGTGGGTAAGTGTATAAGTAGAAAGCCCTCCACAAGCCTGGGTCATCCTTCTGAGAAGGAATCCTATGCTACTTGTCTGCCTTTGCAGAAAGAAGGGAGGATTCACATGAGCCGGACACCTGCTGTGTGTCAGGCCCCTTCACACATGCTCTGTAGCTGAGCACAGGATGAAGTGTGTCCCACCTCCCAAATCCATGTCTACCCAGAACTTCAGAATGTTCTCTTATTTGGAATAGGATCTTTGCAGATGTAATCAAGTAAAGATTAGGTCATATTGAATTAGAGTGGGCCCTAAATCCAGTGAGTGGTGTCCTTATAAGGAGAAAGAGATTTTGAGACATACAGAGACATACAGGGCCATGTGAAGATGCAGGCAAAGATTGGAGTGATACAGCTACAAGCCAAGGAACATGAAGGACGCCAGAAACAACCAGAGCTAGAAGGAGCTAGAGTAATTTTAGAGGAAGCATGGCTCTGCTGACACCTTGATTTCAGACTTTTGGCCTCCAGAACTGTAAGAGGATCGATGTCTGTTGTTTTCAGCCACTAATTTGTGGTTTTGTTATGGCAGTACTAGGACATTAATGCACTCTGTTCATAAGGACTTATAACAACCCTGGCAGGTAGGTACTCTTAGACACTTTTTATGTTTGAAGGTCTTACTAAGGAAGATGAATCACTGAAGAAGTCCTGCCTCAATCACAGCACAGGTATTTGGTGAGTACCTGTAATGAGCTGGGTACTTGGAAGAATATAGATGGCTGTGTGGCCTTTGCCATCAGGAAGTTCCCTGCAGGTGTGTTTGATGAGAAGGTTGAACATGGAAGAGATGGAGTTTTCCAATAGGCCCTGTGACACTAGGCTGCTTTTTCTTGGCTACCTTTATCTGCTTATAGGCTTATTTGATTCCCCCATTTTTTTTCATGTGTTTTCTTGATTCAAAGAAGATTAATGGGGGATAAGGCAATCTGAGGAAATCAGATTGGGATGTGCTCCAGCAGCTCTCACTTGATTCATTCCTGACCCGACAAAGTTGAGGCAACAATATCTTAATTTTCCCTAGAAGGGAAGTTGAGATCTAAGAAGGCTCCTTAAGAATGATGACATTCAATGTGGATTTTGAGGAATTTCTCCAATTCAAGAAATGGAGGAAGTAGAGAGTGGAGGTATTGGTGGGGTAAAGCGTTTCAGGTAGAGAAAGGATGGGGAAAAAGGTTCAGAGAGAGGCTGGTGCTGGTGAGTGTGGGGCATCTTTGTTAGTAACACAGCTGGAGCATAGACTGTGTGGCTTTAGGCAGAAAGAAAGATTGAGGCCATGATGAGCAGTATTTCTTTGTTTTTTAAATTTTTTCCCTATTTTTACACAGTTTTATTGACATACAATAAACAGCATATATTTAAAATGTATAAGTTGTTAACTTTTGACATGTGAAACCACCACCACAACCAAAATAATGAACATGTGCATCACTCCTCAAAGTTTCCTTGTGCCGTTTTGCAGTCACTCTCTCCCACTCACTCTTATTCTGATTTCCATTCCTAGGAAGTTACCCAAGTCCCTTTGGCGGGGGGGGGGGGTCTGCAAAGTCCTACCTTTTAAAAGCATATGTCTGTGTAAAACTGGAAGTTCTTCATATACCTCAGCTAAAACAACTTATCACAACAAATCAAATGCAGAAGCTGACATGAAAAGCCAGGTGTCTTCCATTAAGCCACACCTTGAGGCGATTTGCCAAAATACAAAACAGTGCTGCTCTCACCTATATTTTTGGTTGTTTTGAGAAATACAGTTACGTGTAATAAAAATGTAGTTATTATCATGAAAATACGTTAGTTATGTTATCATGTAATTAGATTATTACATGAACATGTAGTTGGTTTATTATTATTAATTTTAAATGCAGTGATATCTGATTATTTGTTAAAAGTTTAGTTTTCTTATATAATTCCATGTTGACAGATATAGCCCACATAAATAAAAGCTTTGGAGTATTCAATTAAAAAAAAATAAACGTTCACCTTTTCCCATCATCTGAAATCAGTTTTTTGAGGGGAGGGGGGTCAAAGTTTATTTAGAATGTAGATCAGAGAAAACAAGGTGGATCCACTTTTCCAAGATCAGAGTGGGGGCCAACGCTTGAAGATCATTTAGCTAGTTTTTTTTCAAGAAAAAACTTTTTTTTTTTTGCTATATTTCAATTATTTTTAAGATCCCAAGATTAAAAAAAAAAATTGAGGGTTGGTGCTATGAGGGCTTCGATGAAATGCTCACATTTGTGGAAGTTCTTTCCTTAAATAGTGGGGACTTTTTGAAGATCTTTTCAGCAGAGTAACAGGTAAATCTGACTTGGTTCTAGAAGGAGGCCTCTGGTAGCATAAGGGTGTAGGAAGACTGGGCAGAAGGACCAGGAAGGAGACCACTGTAGGAGTCCAGGCAAGGGAGAATGAGCGCCTGACCATGGGGCATGGTGGTGGGAACTGGAGTGAAGCCATCCAGCTTGAGGGATAATCAGGACAGGAGGTACAATTTCAGGACTTTGCTTCTCGTTGCATGTGAACGTGAACTGGCTTTCCAAAAAGGGGGTTTTCAGGCCATTGATAAGAAGGAAGCAGCTTCTTGTCTCCAGAGTTTCTGGCTGGGCTGTAGCAGAATGCCATCGGGGTACAAGACTAGCAAGGTCAAGACTGAACTGCAAGTCAGAGTTCTTTCCACACAGACCAGGAGTGGTTCATGCTTCCCTACTCAACGGCCAACTGGTGCATAGAGTAAGATTGTGGTGAGGGCTGCATTTTAGTGAGTGGCTCCTCCCAGACCTGAGGTTGACAGCCGCCAATGAGAACAGGAAGGGAAGGAAGTGGGGGACCACTACACCTTCCCTGAACCACCTTTTCTTGGTTTTGGTCTGGGTGAGCTTAAGCTAGCATGTTGGCAGTCTAGGAAGGGAAGTATGGAGTCAAGAAAGGACTAACAGAAATTATGCAGTGGTAGGTGCATATCAGGGAATCAAGAGGAAAAAGGCAATCCTTTGAACCTGAGGCCACAATAGAAGGCAGTTCATAAGATTAGAGAGTTCGATTTATGTGATCAGCTAGTATTAAAGACCAGTGTGCATGGAAGTCCCTCGGGATTAGATTTTGGCTCAGCCACAATTTGAGCTCAGAGGCTCCAGTCCTGCTCTGGATTAGTTTCAGGTTGGCCCGTGTTATGACGGCTCTGTGAAAGCCTAGGCACTTTCACAGAATATGCCACACCTGTAAATGACCATAGGCATCCCCTTGATGACTGCAAGAGCATTGAGACTCTTCCAAACTACAAGAACTACTAACAGGGGCATGAGTAATGTGGAATCAATAACCCAGATTACCAAATAGATCTCCAAACATAAATGAGTTTAGAGACCTCTGGCTCCCCTTTAAAAATCTTTATAGCATGATATTCAGAGACAGAACATTTCCCATTGGTTATTAATCTCATGGGTTTCTTATATTGTTTACCCAGCTTATCAAATTTGGAGAGAATATAGTGTTTGCATTTCTAAGCCCTCTCTTTGACGGTGTGTTGTTACAATATTTTGTTTCAAATGGCCTAAGATGATGCTCCAAATGCCCAGATGGTCTTCTTTTCATTAAAAAGCCTATTAGAATCTCTACTTGCCAATATTTCTTTAGCCTTTAGCTCATGTTACATGTGGATGATGACAGCGCCCAACGCAATGAAAATAAGTAACATCTGATGAGTGCTTATTCTGTTTTTTTCATATGCTAGTGCATTTAGTCCTTATAACAACCTTCGAGAGAGGCATCATTTTTACTCCATTTTACAGAAGAGGAGGAAACCAAGGCTCAGAGAAATAATACTACTCACTCAAGGTCATATGCTTTGGACATGATGAAGACAGGAGTTGAACTTGGGCAGGCTGGTATCCAAGTGCTCTTTCTTAACCCTTACACTTTACCTAAAAGTCAAGAACCATTTTTTTCTTTAAACTGTTAAGATTAGAGAGATATACTATTTAGTGGCAGATTTTGAAGAACCATGTACTTAATTACAGTTTTCTTGGAAAGAGTACTTTGTTACTCTCTGGAAGTTTACACCTTGTCTATTTTTATTGTCTGCAATGCCATTTATAATGTTTTATGTTGTAGCATTTTTATCTTTTTCTTTCTGTTAGCTGTCATTTTATCTATAAAACCTATAGACAATTATCTGTGCTATTTTCTCACTTGACAACTACAGTATTGACAATAAACCTCTCAGTCATTGCTTGCAGCTTAGGAAAAAATATGGTGAGACACATTTATCATAACTCAGTTTTGGAAACTATCTGTCTTCATATTCAGGTGACAGATGCACTTGTAAAGAACTGTTGTTTACAGCACCAACTTAGATCTCACAGAAGGAATAGGGTAGTTTCGCTTCACCTGTGGGCTTCTCAGGCAGTGTGTGCCTTGAGTGCATAAGCCCTGCAATGTCTTCAGTCAACCTGAACCCAGAGACCATTTTTTTCTGGTTCTGAGACTAATCAGTATGTAGGTCCCAAGGTGCACCAAACCCATGCCCTTCCATTTGCAGATATTAATGTGATTTGAGCTGCATTATAACACACTTGGTTTTAGCAATCAGTTAGGAAATATTCCTATATTGCCTATTAGGAACCAGAATACTGAATAGGACAGATATGGTCTCCATTTTCCCAGTTTATTAGAGGAGACAGAACATTGAAGAGCTAAACATAAATAAGATAATAACAGAAATAGGAAAGGTTGTGAGGGAAATGCACATACTCAAGGGACTTGCCCAAGAAGGTGACTTTTCAGCTGGGGTGGATGTGGAGGGGTTAGTATACGATGAGAAGGGAGGGAGCATGGCAGGTGTGGAGGTCCATCAGTGGAAGAAACAATAGCATGGTAGAGAAACAGAGACCAGAAGTCCAGCAGGACTGGAGCAGTCATAGTGAATGGAGGGTGGCATGAGATGATGCAAGACTTGAACCTTTTTCTTTTCTTTCTTTCTTTCTTTTTTTTTTTTTTTGAGTTGGAGTCTCACTCTGTCACCCAGACTGGAGTGCAGTGGCGCTCCCGGCCACTGCAGCCTCGACCTGCTGGGCTCCGGCGATCCTTCCGCCTCAGCCTTCCAGTAGCTGGAACTACAGGTGTGCACTACCATGCCCAGCTGATTATTTGATTTATTGCAGAGATGAGGTCTCGCCAAGTTCCCCAGGCGGGTCTTGAACCCGCGGGCTCAGGCAATCCATTCACCTCAGCCTCCCAAAGCATGGGATTACAGCCTGAGCCACTGAGCCTGGCTTGAACCTTTCTCTAATAGCAGTGGGAAGTCATTAAATGATTTTAAGCCTAGGGTAATGTGATTGAATTTGCAGTTACATTTTGAAAAGGTCAATGCCATTACTATTCATTTCACAAATAATTATTGTGCATTTACTATATTTCAGACATTGGCCTGGGCTCTGGGGATAAGTCAGGGAATAAAATAGATAAAACATTCTTTGCTTTTGTGGAATTTGCATTCTAGTGGGATGAGATGGGTGAATAGTAAAGAGGCTAACAAGTAAATATAGAGCATATCAGATGGTGAGGAGTGCTAGGAAAGCAGCAAAGATCTAGGAGTGTGCAGTGGGGAAAATAGGCTCCTTAAATGTATATAATATAGTAACAAGGGAAGGCCTCAGACAAAAAGCTGGCATTACAGCAAATGCCTGATGGAAATGAGAGATGGACCATGAAGTAGAAGACCATTCCAATAGAAAGAAGAACAGACTCAAGGCCCTAAAGGAGAGAGGAGAATCAGTATGATCAAGGCCCAGCAACAAGGCCAATGTGACTGAAGTGGATTGGGCAAGGGATAGTGATGGGAGCTGATATCCACCCCTGAGATTGTAGGGACTCATATCATGGAGAGCCTTGTTGGCCAATGTGAAGATTGTAGTTTTCATGCTGAATGAGATGGGAAGACATTGAAGGATCGATAGAATGAGCCTGATGTTTTAACAGGATCAGTCTGATTGCTGCTCCCTGCCTTCTCCCCATAATCTCTGATTGCTCTGTTGAAGTAGACCAGAAGAGACAAAGTGGAAATAAGGTGATGATGACTTGACCAGGAGGTTTGTGTAGAGGTGGTGAGACCAGAGTGACTTAGTACAGAACTGATTTGAAGGAGGACAAGAATAAAAGCAGGGAGACTCATTAACAATCTATTGCACTATACCTGTTAGGAGACTGGAAGAAAGCTGATAGTGTTCTGGACCTAAATGGGAGTCTGGGGATAGAGAGGTGTAGGCAGATCAGACAAATAGAATACAGAGTTGACCCTCAGGACTTGCTGATAGGTAGGATGTAGAGAATGAGGGTAAGGAAGGTCAAGGATGACTTTCAGGTGTCTGACTGGAGCAACTACTCCTCATTTACTAGGAGGACTACACACTGCAGCTTGGTGGTGAGGTAGGTGAATCACTGCAGTTTTGTCTGTGGTTGATTTACAGAGGGTTGTGAAACCTTGAAACTGGAGATCATTGGTTATACAAGTCTGGATTTCAGAAAATTGACCCAAGCTGGAGACGTAGATTTAGGGGTTTGATCAGGAGGAAAATATTAATGGGAACTGAAACCATGGATTGTGGATGAACTTGTTAAAGAGTAAAGTGTAAAGGGAGAAAAGCATGACCCAAGCTGAAAACATCACTTTCAAAGGTTGGGAAAAATAGAATTTATAAGACACACAGAAGTGTTAAAAGGGATGGAAGAAAAATCAGAAGGGTGTGAGCTACAAAAGTCAAGTGGAGGGTGTTTCAAATAAGAGTAGTTAACAGAATCACTGTACTTTCTTGCTTCAGTGCCTTTGCACACACTGTTCTTTTTTTTTTTTTTTGAATTGGAGTCTCACTCTGTTGCCCAGACTGGAGTGCAGTGGCACGCTCCTGGCCACCACAGCCTCGACCTACTGGGCTCCGGTGAACCTTCTCCTCAGCCTTCCAAGTAGCTGGAACTACAGGCGCGCGCTACCATGCCTGGCTAATTTTTGATTTATTGTAGAGATGAGGTCTCACCAAGTTGCCCAGGCAGGTCTCGAACCCGCGGGCTCAGGCAATCCACTCACCTCAGCCTCCCAAAGGATTACAGGCAGAGCCACCACACTGTTCTTAGTACCTAGAATTTTCTTCTACCCTTCTCTGCATATTTCTCTTACATTGTGCCTTATTTTACTTTTATGCATAACAACTAGCATAGTGCCTAAATTGTAGTTCTACTTTGGTATTCCTTGAGTAAATGAATGAATGAATATATAATACATCCACAAAGGTGATAGGCCTTATTACATTTAGATTACCCTTTTTAAGGTCCATATAAATCTTTTAAGAATAAGTAGAATAAACAACTTTTTCTCCTTCAGTTGATCACCATTGTACGATTTAGAAAGCCTGAATATTCTTGGTACCGTTAACTGGGTGTCTTTGTATAGTTTACTTTATTAAGACCGTAAGGGATTTTTAAAATAGGCTCTATAAAAATTATGCTAACATTTTGCTGGGCTTTGAGTGATCTGCTCATTCTCAGGTAAGGATTTCTGTGTGCACACGAGGACATATAACTCATACCTATTTTTGTAGACCCCTGGGGGTTTTGTATAGTTCTCTGTAGACAGTAAGACACTTGATAAGTCTTTACCTAACATGATTAGCACATTAATTAATAACAAATGTGATTTGATATTGACAAAACTTAAGTTTTAAAATCAGAAGACCTGGGTCAGAGTTCACGCTTTGTCTCCCATACAAACTGTGATTTTAGCAAGTCATTTGACATCCTCAAACCTCAGTTTCCTCTAATCAGAAGCGAGAGAATCACACCTCTCTCAAAAGTTTTCAGGGCGTATCAGATGAAGTCGTGCATGTGAATGTGCTTTGTAAACTGGAACTCTTTCCCCCATGGAAGGGATACTTGCTATTGAAACCCCAGTCAGAGCATTCTGAGGCTTGGTGTACATGACTGTGCCCAGTCTGTTGTTATTTTTCTTGCAATGTGTTTCTCTAAGATATGGGTAGACTGTTAAGTGAGCTCTGGTAGCTGCCTCAAGCCCCTGTGTGCTTGGGTCTCTATGGAGGGAGCTGTTTATGTGGAAATGACTGATGGGTTGGGGATCACAAACCTGCTCTTTGAGCCCAGTTTGGGCCTGCTGTTACCAGACTATTTTGTCCTTGGTGTACAAAGAGCCCCTGAGTTGGGAGGGAGGGGCAGAGTGGCTAAATCCTGCTGCCTTGCTCCTTCAACTGGTTTCTACTTCCTTTCTAGCTTCTCTAAGGCAGTGAGTGCTATGGTTAAGAATTTGGACTCTGTAGGCAAGTAGAAGAATGTTTGAATCCCACCATGTCTGCATATTGACTGTTTGGGTTGGAGAAAGTTACTTAGTCCCTCTAACCCCCTGTTTTACCGTGTCCAGTGTGAGTCTAATATGAATAGCTACATCACAGGGATATTTTGAGAAATAAATTAGATGAAGCATGTAATATACTCAGCACAGTGCCTGGTGTACCCAGTAAGTGCTTAATAAATGGTGGCTGTTATTGTTATTATTTTTATTAATTTCAGTGAGTCCTTTCAACCTTGTATTGCCCTTCCAACCTTGCATTGGATAGAAAGTCCAATATGTAAGCAGGTACTTACAATAGAGTGAGTGAGGTTAGTACAAGGGGATCGGATAGCTCTGAGGTAGGCCCTGGGGGTCTGGGAAACGTTTTTGGAGGAGCTAACATTTGAGTGTAATCTTGAAGGATAGTTAGAAATTAACTACTTAAAGCAGGAGGAACTGACATTATATACATTTCTTTTTAAAAAACTATTTTGTTTTAAAAGTGAAGGGTACAATTCATAATTAGGTATACAAGTGATCATAGCGCAGGTAAAGTTTGGACCTACTTTTGGTTCCCACTTTGCCTGGTTTGAGATCAGGTACTCTTATTAATGTTATATGCCTCCCCCCACCCACCGGCCAGTTTCCAGCTACGCCAATCTTGACATTATATACCTTTCAAGTCTGACATGCTTTTCTAAATCATTTTATATTTGACTCACTCCTTTCTTTGAAAGTGTTTAATGACTCTATGCCCACTCATTCATCAAACATAGGTTGGGAACCATGTCTTAAACCACTCTATGATGTGTATTGAGCCCCAAGAGTGAACAGGAATGGTCTCTAATTTCAAGGAGAGTAGGGCAGTTTATGGGTTGAGATGGTTGGGTTTTGAGGAAACCATGGTACAAGGTGATACAAGGAATGGAGCATTAGGTAAAGCATTCCATGAGAGGTGATGTCTAGGATTAAGGGCAGGTAAATTTCAATCAGGATATAAGAAAGACATTCCATGAAGAGGAAATACCATGTGCAAAGTCCCACTGACAACAGAGACCATAATGTCTTCTGTGAACGATAAATAGTTTAATGTATCTGGAGATTAGCAGATGAAGGGGATGTGAGCAAGGGCTATATTTTGACAGATAGTATGATAAAGTTTGAGAAGATTAAGTGAGCTGTATTGAGGAAAGGGAAATAAATTAGACTAGGACACATAGGAGTAAGACACAATACAATTGTTGAGCAGGATTGAAGGCCTAATTGAGGTTGGACAGCATGAATATGTAGTGGTTCCAGTCTGTATAGTTTCATGATATATGTTCTGCCATGCTGATCTGGGATTTCCCACCTGGCAAAATAGAATAAAAAAGAGGCAAAGAAGTTAAGGATATTGGCAAGAGTGACTAAAGTCAGGGACTATGGTATATAAGATGGAAGGCAGGGGTGTCCTGATAAACTTTATGAAGTCTTTATAATCTCTTCACTCCTCTACTTGTTATCTAAGTACTGGAAGAGTGAGAATATAAGACTGAGAAAACTAGTACCCTGAAAGTAGGCTGTATGAATTTAAGATTTTAGAGTTGGATTGTTCCAGGAGAGTATAAAGTCTAGGGGTCAATGTGGGTGTTGGATTGTTCCAGGAAAGTATAAACTCTAGGGGTCAGTGTGGGTATGTGGAGTTGAACATCTCTGGAGATGAGGCGAGCAAGAAATGGAGAGACCAGAGGTCATAATGTTATCCACACGTGTGCTAAAGTCACCTAGGGAGAAGATGCGACTTGTGGCAGAGAAGAAAGCTGAGAGCCATGTACCAAAGCTTACAGTGAATATGAGAAAGTGCCCATGAGGAACGAGGTGACAGTGATGAGGAGAGGGAGAGGGCACTTATAGTTGCATGTTTGTGAACTTCAAAGGAGAAAGAATATGTTTCGTATAATATGAAGCTGTTCTTCCTCTGCTATCTTAACCTCTGTTTGACCTGGAAAAGTCTTTGCTTTGGCCGTAAAAGGATGAATATCCTTTAAAATCTGTGCAACAAGCCGGGCTCGGTGGCTCAGCCTGTAATCCTGCGCCTTTGGGAGGCTGAGGTGAGTGGATTGCCTTAGCCGGCGGGTTCGAGACCCGCCTGGTCAGCGAGACCTCATCTCTACAATAAATCAAAAAATCAGCCGGGCGTGGTAGCGCAGGCCTGTAATTCCGGCTACTCGGAAGGCGGAGGCGGAAGGATCGCCGGAGCCCAGCAGGCGAGGCTGCGGTGGCCGGAAGCGGCCACTGCACTCCAGTCTGGGCGACAGAGTGAGACTCCAACTCAAAAAAACAAAACAAAAAAAACAACAACAAAAAAAAATAAAATCTGTGCAACAGCCAACATGTCATTCCTCTCACTACCTGTCCCCCTATCTGAGACATTTGCTTTGCCCCAGCCTCCTCGTGAGAATTTTTTTCTTCTTCTGGCCCCAGCTTGATTTCACTGAGCCTCCTACAGGGGCAAATTTGTACTTGTCTGGATAATCTGCTTTGAAAGGCCCATCAGTCTTACCTTTGGAGAGTTGTTTTTGTTATTTATCAATAGTGTTTTCCAAAGTGTATACCATGAAAATGCTAGTTCTTCAGCATTCTGAGCAGTGAAGGGTTTCATGGCAAAATATTGAGAACCTATATCCCTCTTTTAGAAATTCATAATCTCTGTAGTATATCAATAACCTAAGATATTTTGCTGTAAGAAAATCTGTGTGCTCCAGCATTTCCAAAATGTGTTTGACACTGAAGCCTTTTGCCACTTACTTTCCATCAACATCCAAATGATGTACTTTGGAAAGGACCAGTCAATTGTTAGAAAATAAATATCTGGATTTTTTTCCCATGACCAATGACAATTTATTTGGAAGGAGGTGTATATTGAAACACTGGAGTATTTTGATTCTACTAAAACGAGATTTCACTGTGTTCCTGAGTTTAAATACCAAGGATTACTACATTTAGATGGATGGAATTAACACATTAAAATGGTTTATTTAGTCTGTCATTCTTATGCTAAGTAGCAGCATTAGGAAATTAACTGCATTTCATTTTCCCTTAAAGAATTTCCATAATTAAGGTTCAAATCTAAAAAATAAAATACACCTTTTCCAGAGTCTTCTTGCTCTTATTTTAATTAAAAATGAAAGCATAAATTTCAAACTAATCACATAATTTTCTCCTTAAGTAGTGATAAAATTTCTTCACAAATGTATGCATGTAATTTATAAAAATGACATGCCTGGACTTAGATACATATTTTGCAAATATAAAAAGACAAAGGTACTAAGAAAGCACTTTATGAAGCTATAATAAGATGAGAAATAAATAAGGGAAATTAACAACATACTCTCCTACATAACACCTTGGTTCTAAGAGAAGTGCAGAACTTAATAACCCACAGTTTTTAATAAGCAAAACAAGCATAAATATGAACAAAACAAAATAATGTGGGATGTTGCCAAAGTGCTGCTTAGAGGAAGATGCATTACTCTAGGTGTTTATGTTAGTAACAAAGGAAAAGCAAAAACATAATGAATTAAGCTTGCACCTAAATGTTTTCTAGTAGAATCAATGTCAGAAGCCAGAAGTGGTGAGCAAAGGAAGTAATAAACCTAAAAGTAGAAATACACTAGGGAAAAGCTGACAAACACAATTGCTTTTTTTTTTCATTAATCAGTATTTTTTATTATGGTTTTGTGGGGTACAGTTAAGGGTTAGGTGTACAATTACGTTTCATTTAGGCACCCTGTTGATAAGAGGTGTTTTCCCATCCCCCGACAGATATTTGCTACTGTTAATCCCATCCCCCTCCCCCCATAGTTTCCCAGTACCGTCAGTCATTTTCTTATAGTAACACAATTGCTTTTTGATAACAAAGAAACAAAAATAAAACACTGCTTTGCTAACTACAAAAAGAAAGAGAAAACATAAATTCATTAAATTAGAAATGAGACAGGATATCTGACAATAAATGTAAGATTTAGAAATTCGCAGAGAAACAGTACCCGTCGATGAATGCTAATAAATCAGATAAATCAGAATGAGAATGAATGACTTACTGCAAAATTACAAAATATAAACACTCATGTAAAATTAAATAGAAAGCATGAATATACTAGCAACAGAGTAAGAAATAAGAAAATTTATTTAAATCTTACTATGAAATCCACACAAACCATGAATATTTGGAGCAGATAGACAGACGGGCCTCAAACTTTCAGAGCAATATTAATATTTGACTGCCTATTGTGGACTAGATCATTTACACACACACTCACACACACACACCTCTAAGTGATAATCCATATAACAATTATATATGGGAGCTTTTAGTTAAACCAGTTTAAAGTTGATTTAATAGGCTAAGGAAAGTTAAATGACTTGTCTGAGTCACGCAACAAATAAGAAGTAGAGATAGGATTTGAACCTGGATCTGTGTGGCTATCAAGTTTATAATCTTTTCTTATGCTGTGCTTTCTACTAGAATAAATATATCTCATAAATAGTTTTAAAATGTTGACTTAATTCTAATTTACCTAATTCCTAATTTACGCTTTGAGAAAATATGTTTTCAATCCTAAATTGGGGGAAAAATACAAAGAAAGAAAATTATAATCCAAACTTCCCTATGGATATACATTATTTATTGAAATTATAAATAGAAAATCATTATACTTACAAATTTATCTCTAAGTGGGAATTGATCCAGGAGCAAGGATAAAATGACAAAATGAAAATTATCATGATAATTAATATGAAAATATAGTTAACATAATATTTGTTTTAATTAATGTTGAAACAACATCCAATAAATGGTAAAACAATTCTTGGATAATTTATTTGGAAACTTGAAAATGATCATTATTTTATATATTTAAGTATAAAATCTAACACTTTCATAGAGAAAAGAGAAAGTCCACTTAAAAACAGAAAAATTACAAATGACAAAGGTAGGACTAAAGTTCCACTATTTTTTAACATTCTACTAGAAATGTGAGCCATAGTCATTAGTAAAGAAAAAGAAATTAGATGAATGCCATCAGCAAAGAAATTCAAACCTTTCTTCCACAGGTCTAGCACCTACTGTATGCCAGGCTTTGTGATAGGCACTGGGGATACACGCTAGAAAGATGTATCATATATAGGACATGCAAGATTCATATACTAGTTTATGTAAATGAGCTTAGCAATGTCATGAAATCCAAGCAAATTAACACATATTCTTAGTTCCAAACAACTGAAGAATATAATGAGGAAGATAATTCATTTGCAATGGAGATAGAATACATTAGATACTTGGGCATTAACTTAATTTGGTACATGAGATTTATTTAAATGAAATTATACAGTCCTAAGGGGAGGAATAAAAGACATTAAATAAATGAAGGAAGATATACCTTGTTATGGTTGAAAAGACAAAATATGGGAAGGATTACAGTATTCCTGAGTTAGTATATAGTGTCAGTACATGCCTATTAAAGACTCAGTGGAATGCTTTATAACGTGTGACAGATTGCTAGCAAAATTCATTTAGGAAAGTAAGGAGGCAGATATACTAAATAGTTTTAAAATTGATCATTTGAAGTTATACTTTCTGTCATATATTTGTTCTGTCTTGAATTAGTCCCTTATTCTGTCTCCATTCAGTTCCTAGCACTGTGCCTGCTTCATTAAAGTTACTCGGTGTAAGTATTGGCTGGAAAAAAAGAAAGGAATCCTCCCTGTAGGGCTTTGCACTGGCTAGTGGCTTTCTCAAAAGTGTTCGATAATTGATACAATGAAACATCATGCACTTCTCTGTATTTTTTTTTTTTTTTGAGTTAGAGTCTCACTCTGTCGCCCAGACTGGAGTGCAATGGCTGCTCCCAGCCACCGCAGCCTCGACCTGCTGGGCTCCCACGATCCTTCCGTCTCCGCCTTCTGAGTAGCTGGAATTACAGGCATGCGCTACCACACCTGGCTGATTTTTTTGATTTATTGTAGAGATGAGGTCTTGCTGCCCAGGCAGGTCTCGAACCCGCGGGCTCAGGCAATCCACTCACCTCAGCCTCCCAAAGGCACGGGATTACAGGCTGAGCCACTGAGCTCGGCTACTTCTCTGTATTTTTAAGCAAGTAAGGCAGAAGTGGTCATAGAAAACAGGAAAATGTTCCTGAATCTAGTGGTCTGTCTGCTGACATCTTCAAGCAAAAGAGGGTTCTGCCTCCTAGCTCCCTTCATGGACTTTTTCTCTGCAAGTCGAGTGCTCAGGTAGTGCCACCGTAACACTCAGAGGCTCTCACTCATCACCAACTTCATAAAGAAACATGAGAAGTCTGAATATGGGCACCAGTCTGGTATCTCCTTGCTCTTAGGTCTTCCATCCCTCCCCTACCCCCTTTTCAGATGCAAAAAAATCCTCCTTCATCTACTGGGGCTTATCTCTGATGTGAAATCTTTCTTAAGTGTCCCAAACAAAAATGCCTCTCTCTGCACCTATGCAATAGTTTACTTGTTCCATAAAGGTTCTAAAGCAGGCCATGTTAACTCTTGTATGGCCTTGTCTCTCCCACCAAATCACTGAAGGTGGAATTTAGGTTTTCTTCTCCTTGTTCTCTATAGCATCAATTAAACTGGACTGGTTATCAGAATCACTTGAGGAGCCTAAAAAAGACAGATATGGCTGGGCGCGGTGGCTCAAGCCTGTAATCCCAGCACTTTGGGAGGCCAAGGCCAGAGGATTGCCTGAGCCCAGGGGTTCGAGGCCAGCCTGGGCAACTTGGTGAGACCTCCTCTCTACAATAAATCAAAAAAATTAGCTGAGCATGGTAGAGTGTGCCTGTAATTCTGGCTACTTGGAAGGCTGAGGCAGAAGGATCACCAGAGTCCAGCAGGTCTATGCTGGGGTGGTCGTGAATGTGCCACAGCACTTCAACCTGGGCAATGGAGTGAGACTCTAACTCAAAAAAAACACACAAAAAAACACACAAAAAAAACCAAACAGATATTCCTGACCTGTATGACTCAGATTCAATAGATCTGGAGGTGTAATACATGATGACTATAATATATTATATATTAAATGTTTCATTACATTATTTTATATAAATTATATATGTAAGCATGTATATATTTTTCTCATTATTTTTCTGTAGAACCAGGTTTAGGAAGAATGACTTCGTAGCATCAAAGTACCTGCACAGCAAAGGCCCCCACACACATTTATCAAATGAAGAAATTAAATTAGGTACAATGTTTAGACTGACTGTGGTGTTGTGCCCACACAAGTGCTGTAGGTGCTGGAATATACTGCAGAGGATCTTGTAAACACTTAAAATGGAATGGTCTCTGACTATCATTATCATTATTATTAACATGTATAGCTTATTTACTAGTTTCCATTAGATTGTTAGCACCAAAGGGCACCACTGTATCTCCCAGTTACTGACTAGCGCATTGCCTCACACATAGTAAGCACTCAACCATTTAACGAATGAGTGACTTATTTTTATTAATTCTCACAATGACATTATAAGATGGGTACTCTTAGCATTTCATAAATGAGGAAGTTGAAGTAGGCTGACTTGTTCAAGGGTCATATAGATAGTGAAAGGTAGAGCTGCAGTTTGACTTCATCCATGTCTTTGTCATGTCAAAGCAGAGGCCATACAGGAGAAATACTCTTTCTGCCGCATGGAATAGGTAGGAGCCAGACTAGAAAGAATGCAAATGTAGACAGCAGGCACTCCAGGCAGAATGACACAAAACTGGGGGGAACAATTAACATCAAGACCTTGAAAAAAATCAATTTGGGATCCAGAGAGTCAAGTGGGCCCAGGGGATTAGTGACAGGGACTTGTGGTAAAATATAGTGATTGGAGTTCTAGTCAGGGCTGAGAGTCTGCATTCTAGGCCCTCAGAATCAGGAAAGAATTAGGCAGGAGTCCAGTCCTGGAGGGACCAGAAAGCAGTTGTTTTGACTACAGAGAAACAAGACAAGAAGCAAGTTACTGGGTTTGGGGGACAAGACAGGGATCTCATTCTGAGGAAGAGGGATTACCCTGGCAATGAGAACTAGAGCCAAGGAGCAGGACAGAACCTACATCCCTGGCCCTGAGGGTGATCCTGATCCCGATGCTGAGTTGCTTCAGCTCTTGAGTTTCTTAAACTCCCTGAAAAATTGTAGTCCCCATTTAAGCATAGACTGGGACCCAGGCCAGGGTAGGCCATTGCCTTTGAGTTCAGGCTAAGGAAATTCAGAGGTAGGAAGAGACGCAGACTCAAGGCAGAGAACCAAGAAGCTTCTTCAAAGCAGGATGAGATCGCAAAGTGACATCAAGGCCTTTTTAAAAAGAGGTGGGACATATTTTGACTCCTATTGTGCTGGAGGTTGGTAGGGTAATGATTACAGGTGCATTCCTAACACTTATATTAGGGTAGGTGGCAATAGCTGACTCACTTTGAAATTACCAAATTCGACTCTAGCATAGTTTCCTATGTGCTGACAAATCAGTTGAGGGATGTTTGGCACGTTGTTCCCTGCAACCCTCATGCTGCCAAGAGTGGTGGCCCTGGGTTGCCAGTGGTGGCTGGCAATCTCATCCATTTCCCTCAGCATGCTATGTATAACTGGCATGTTGTGCTAAGTGCCATGACATGAAAAAGGTTGGGAAACATCACTGGAGTTCCATCCCTTGTTGACTTCTTTGCCAGTACTGTGCAACAATGTCTTCTTCCATTTGTACAACACCAGAGTGGTGGTTTGCAGCCATTTTCCTGCTCCAGACCTTTGAGAGACAAGAGCCACCTACCACAGGTAAAGGTGCCTTACCAGCTCTGTTTCTCAAGAGGGGAAGGGCATGTTCTAGATCTTCCCAGGGGTAGATATAGTTTGAAAATCACTCCAGGGAACTTTATAATGCCTCCTGGGGAAAGGGAGTCATCTCTTGAGAATAATCACTTCCCAGATGGAAGAGTACTTTCACTCTTATGATCTCCTCACTTCCTCTAATGCATGGCAGTATTATCTCCAAATTATGAATAAGAAAGCCAAGGCCTGAGTTGCTCAAGTTTCTCACTGGAATTGGGCGGGAGTAGGGGGGTGGGGGTGGGGGACAGCAGTAACATCTGGGTCTTCTGACTCCAAGTCCACTGCTTTTTTTCTGGTGAGCTGGATTTAAGGAGCCAAACTCTTAGGAGAGACAAGAGGACCCAACGGTCTGGAATGTGGTCAGCCAACAGACCCTTGGTTAAGCCATGCTCAGAGCTAATATTTGAGTAGATAAAGATTTGGAAATAGCTTTTAGGGCTAGCGGCCTGGAGGATGAACCTTCTCAGCAGCCGGGGCAGGTTGATGTCTCCTTAGCTACCCCTGTCTACTTGAGAACAGCTCCCTCCAGCGGCCATTATTCTCACTGATGGGACATGACTGTGACTTTAAGTGCTGAGGTGATTATTGAACCCTGACTGGTGTAGCTTTGTGTGATACTAAAAATACAGGCCAGCCAAGCCCATTCATTCAGGTAGGATTTTATCTACTACCATTTCCAGGGCATGGCCTGTATGCTGTGAATTCAGAATCCATAGATGAATGAATCGGCCCCCAGATAACTCGCTGTCTTGGGTTTCAGACAGATAATTCCAGCTCAGTGTGATTTGTGCTTTGATAGGGGCACAAATTGAGTGCAAAGTGGGGGTTGGGTGCACATAAAAGGAAGGTCAGATTCCCTCAGAGTGTTGGCAGGGTGAAAGGTCTGGGAAGGTTTCCTAAAGGAGAGGACTCGAACTGAATTTTTTTAAAATGAGAAGGACTTATCCACATAGGAGAGAAAGGGGAAGACATTCTAAGGCAGTAGTTTGTAATTTTTTTGCTGTAAAGGGCTAGATGGTAAATATTTTAGGCTTTGTGGGCCATATAGTCTCTGTTCCACTACTCAACTTTACCTTGTAATGCAAAAGCTGACATAGACAATCTACAAACATATGAACTTGACTGTGTTTTAGCCATGGCTGACAGCTGAAATGTACCCTGCCATATAAGGTACAGTAAACTTCTCATCCCCACTTGACTGTGAAGAAACAGAGGCCCAAACAGGTGAAGTGACTTGCTCAAGGTCAACAGTTGCCTGTGTGTTAAGCACCTCATATGAGCAGACAAGGAAGCCCAGGCACAAGGGGATCCAAGCATTAGTAGCAGGGGCCAGGAATATAAGTGAGATGTGGCATGTGGGTGAGCTGAGGAGGTAGGTATGGACTTGGCCTTGAGAACCTGGAGTGTTCCTAGCACACTGGACTTATTTTCGCTCTCTACCTTTGCCCTTTCCACCTACAAGACTATCCATTTTGAAAGGCCTTGACTCTGCAGCAGCTGTGTGGCTGTTTGCCACACATCTTCATTCATACTGTCTTCCCTAACACAGGGTTTGGTGCTGACCAGGTTCACAGCTCACATCTGCTTAATCGATTTACCTAGCATTCAGTTAGAGGCCATGAGTCATTTAAAACACTCTTGTAATATAACTGGAGTCAGGTTCTTTTGATCTTTCTATTTGTTTTAACTGATGCAACTTAATGCTCATAAAAACGAAGATATACAACTCTATGGAACTGCATCATAAACATAGGAATTCTTCCAAGTTATATTGGAGTTTCCCCAAAGGGAAAAAATCGTTTTCATTCTTAACTAATTATTTTTTAAATGACTGGCAGGTGGAACGCTACAAAATCCACAATTCTCCAAGCTGAAAAAAAGTTGAACATCTTTTTATTGCCAAAAAAATTTCTGGTGTTAGCAACAACAGTTTTTTTTTTTTTTTTTCTGGATTTGATTTAAGACATTTATGAAAAATCAGTCCTAAATATGAATATTCCCATAGGGAGACTGTTTCTAAGGAGACTTAAAAATACTCCTGAAGTCAGATGTGTAGCAATTTCTATTTTCATGACTCCCCTCCCCTTGCTTCCATAATGGGTTTTAGTTGATTGGGTCCTTTTTCCATGTCACGACCATTTTGGCCTCATAATTTTGAACAAAAAAAAAATTGAAAGTCTTTTTTTTTTCTTGTGTCATGGACAGAAGCATTTAAACATATTATGTGATTTTGGCAATTAGAGTCTTGTTTTGGAGCCTGAGAATGTGTTCGTTGTCTGTGCAGCTGGGATGGGATGTAGCAGTCACACCCTCTTCTCAGAGGAACCATGTGGGAAAGTTCCCATTTGGAAGCCCAGGCTGGTTGTGCTCATCCTCAGCCCACTCTCAGCCTGCCTTCCAGCCCTGGTTTACTTCTGTGTAACATTTGTCGTGTTTGTTTTTTTTTGGACTTGATTTAGGTAATAATAGTAACTTCTCATTGAGTACCAGCTCTGGACCAGACCCCATACTGGTGTGATCTCGATGAGCAAGTTCCTCATGAGGAACTTGCTCTTATTCCCATTTTTCAGAAGAGGAAACGGAGGCAAGGTAACCCATCCAGGGTGATTCAGAGTGGAAGCTACAGAGAGCTCTGAAAGGAACCCAGAGTTGTCTGACTTCAGAATCTGTTGTTCTCATTTCAGTGATCAGCCCATTTGTTGAGAGAATCCTGTCCTCAGTTCAAGGCCCTGTGTTGCAAGGAAGGAATGATCTGGATATCCAGAGTAATGTATGAGGATGGAGAGGGTCTGAAAGTTAGGACATGTGAGGACACTGAAGGGACTGGGTGATATTTATCTGGAGCAGAAAAGTCTAAGAGGGAAGTAATAGCTGACTTCCTGTATCTGATGGGCTTTAGCTGTGAGATGATTTCTATGTTCATTCATACATTATTTTACTTGCCTCCTATTAATCCCACTGGTGAAGGAGATATTTATTCCCTAGGTTTATGGCGATGGCCCAACATACGACATCTGACACTGGACAGATGAGATTGACGGAAGAATGTTAGTTAGGTATAGTCACAGCCCAGAGAGGAGGGAATTGCATGCCATGCAAGGATAAATGGGGAATACACTCATGAACAAGGATAAATGGGGAATACACTCCTGAAGAAAGTGAACCAGCAGGTGCCGTGGGAGGCAGGCTTTGTAGTATTATGATGATGGGGTGCCTTGCTTCACTGGGAAGATGTTATTGGCTTGTTTGAATAATTCCCCATGCTGGCAAGGAACTGAAACTTACTACTCATATATAAGCAACAATTGTGGCTAGTTGCCTTGATAAGGAGGGATCGCTTGGCTATGGGACCCTATTTGCAGGAGCAGAGTGGTAAGGGGACCTTATAGATAGGGCACTCAAGGCCCTCCGAATTTTACCATGTGTCAAAGAAGCACATACAACGGGGTCCCCCAAAAACCGAAATTATTTTTTGGAAGGTAGGTCCCTTGTAGTGCAGGCTTCCCCCACTAGGTAACTGTTACAGGAACTCATCAGCATCAGGGTACCAGCTGGAGTTGTTGTGAGAAGCTGCGTTTGGCTTCAGTGATTTTTTTTTGTTTTGAGGTTGTTTCAGTGTGTTTGCCCATTTCATGATGGGTGATTTACACAAACAATCTGCCCACACATCACTGAGTGTTCAGCAGTTTTTGACCAAAAATGGCATTACCCCTGTGCCCTACCCTCACTATTCATCCAGTCTCACCCTAAGAGATTTGTTTGTTTGCTCAAAAGGAAACATTTTGCTTATGTGGAAGAGATGAAACAAAAAACAGCAGAAGCACTAAAAGGCATCAAAGTTAGTGTGTTCAAAATCTATTTTGAGCAGTGGAGAAAGCATTTTGATAGGTGTATTGCATCAAACGGAGAGTCTTTTGAAGGTGACTGAAGTTTAAACATGTAAGAATAAATACACAATTTTTTATCAGTAAATTCCATTTTGGGGAGTCCCCCATCATAGCATTGGGCCTTACTTTTAGGTCTCAGACCACATATATTCAAAACATTGTTATTCAACACCAACTGTGCATTGAATTCCATTCTCAGTGCTAGGTATGCAGTGGTAAACAAGACAAAGTCCCCTTCCTCATGGAGCTAACATTCTGATAGAGAAGACAGACAATAAACATGTATATAATATCAGGTTGTGATAAGTGTCTTGAAGGAAAAAATGTGATACTGTCTAGGGTGCTATTTTAGCTAGGAAAGTTCTCTCCAAGGAAGTGACATTTAAGTGTCAATATTCCTCAATATCGTGAGTGAGCCATCTGAACAACTGGGCAAGAGCATGTTTGGCAGATAGAAGAGTAAGTACAAAGAGTTTGTGCTTAGAACCTGCTTGCTGTGCTTGAGGACCAGCAAGGAGGCCATCATGAAGGGAGAGAGGGGAGGGTGGCAGGAGAGAAGGTATGAGAGGTAGGCAGGGGTCAGAACTTGTAGTTCCTTGTAAGCCATGATAAGGATCTCAGTATTTATTTTAATACAATAAGAAACCTTTGGGGAGTTTTGAGCCTAGAAGTGACGTGTTTAACTTATTTTTAAAAAAGTATTAGTGGATGTTCTCTTGAAAATAAACTTTTAGAAGGCAGAAGTAGGAGCAGAAATGTTTGCCCTACTCGAGGGGAAAGCTGAGGGAGCCTTGGACTTGAGTGGAGATGGTGAGAAGTGATTAATTTAGGTTAATGGTTCTCAACAGGGGTGATTTTGCCCCCCAGGGAACATTTGGCAGTGTATGGGGATATTTTTTGATTCTCACAACTTGAAGGGGGGGGCGTGCTATTGGCATCTATTAAGTGAAGGCCAGGGATGCTGCTAAACAGTTTACAGCACCCAGGGCCGCTCCACACAGCAAAGAAATATCTGGCTCAAATTATCAATAGTACCTAGGTTAGACGATCCTGCCTTAGAAATATATGAGTATTTTTGAAGCTAGAACTGACAAGATTTGCTGATGGCTTGGGGGTGAGTGTGAGAGAGAGGAGTCAGGGATGGTGCCAAGAATTTTGGTCTGGAGGACTGAGTGAATGGCAGTCTCTTTTAGTAAGATGTAAAAGCCAGAGGCAAAAGGTTTGGATAGGAGTAATCAGAAATTCAATGTTGAACATGTTAATTTTGAGAAACCCTAACATATCTAAAGATTATTTAGGAACAGTGCTGGTCACAGAAGCCATATATAAAAAGGGTTTCAAGTGCCAAATGCCACAGAAAGTTTGAATGAGATGAGAATTGATAATTGTATGTTGGATTTGGAAATGTGGAGATATTGGTGATCATGACAATTGTGGAGCCTGTGGAGTGGTAGGGATGAAAACCAGCTTGTAGTAAATCCACCTCCCTATGAGATTTTTACCCAGCAGCTTTACCTCTGTGTGTTCTGGAATATCATGGAGAAACTTATAGATATGGCATTTACTCCTTAAAGTAACTCCATACCACAATAACTATCCAACTATCCTCAGTTGTACCGAAGATAATTGAGGTCTTGTCTTAATCATGTCTTTTATTTTCCTTATTCTGACGCTTTGACACCTTGTGGCCTTGCTGACTGATCCTGGAGAAACTGCCCCTCCCAATGATAGCCACTTACAAGAGTTAGTAACCCACTCAGCTTTGAATGCATCTTTCACATGCAAGCCAGGCAAGCTAAAGCCCACACCCCCACCACCTTTCTTATCTGGCTTTCACTTTCTAGGCCACTGTCCCCTGCCCTAATCCTTACAGGGCTGGGTACCAGACAACCAGGGACAACCCTTGTACCCCAAAGTTCAATAAAATTGTTCAAACTAGTCAATCCTGAGCTTGATTACCTTGCCTAACCTGTTCCTGCTACTTCTTCTGCCTCCTGATTGGCCCTGCAGCATACCTCCTGCTTTCAGGGGACTGTGAGTAGTATAATAAGCCCCTTCCTTCATGGAAAGTCATTTCTATGTGCACTTGATTAAATACCTGATTAAAATAAATTTCAGATACAATTAAAACATGCCAAGAGTGGTGACTATCTTGCACATGATAACAGGGGCAGTAGTGGAACGACTTCTGAAATTTAAATCTCCAAAATCTGGATACATGCTCTTTTTTTTTTTTTTACCTTGAATACTTGCTTATTTTATAAACGTTTGGAGATGTCTGTCTCAAGAAAACACTATAAACATTTAAATTCTGTCCCATCTTTGCATGGAGGATGAGAATTGGTAACCCATTCTGCGACAGGCTCTATTGATGAAGAGTACAAGGAAATGTGATAAATTATAGTGATGTCAGAATCATCCCATTGGGAGCCCTTAGGAGAAATAAAAACAACAGTAAATGATTATATGCTTCTCCCAATACCACTTGCTACTATGAAACGGTCCTATCTCATGCAGAGAGTCATCCTTACTTGTCAGGAGAGTGCCACCTGAAATTATTAGTGAGTAAGGTTATAATTGTACGTTTGTGGTTTAAAAATGAGTAATACACTTGTCATCTTCCCCTGCCTCCTCTGCCTTTATTAGTCATCTGTATTTCAGTAGTGAATCTGATTGTCACTTTAGGCCTGATTTCAATCTGTAGCTAAGGAGGCAGAGACTTAGGTCCTCTGGCCCACAGTCCACAGGGACTGGAGACCTAAAAAGCCCAGGCTCTGCAGTTGCCTGTGGGGAATGTCCCAAACTAACTGAGGCCAGGGCCCAAGTAGATCCCTGGGGGGAATCCTGCTTGGGATCTGTAGCAGTGTAGCTTGAAAATGCTTTTTCTATGACTTGAACCTGATGTTTCTGGTTGGTGGTAAAATAAGGAATCCAACTGGGGAGACCCAAGAGAGCTGATAATTTGGTAGAGGCCATAGTATAGAGGAAAAGAGCCTGGACTCTGGAGCTAGACAACTTGGATTCCCATTCTAGCTCCACTTGCTATTGGTTGTGAGACTTCAAGCAAATTAACATCTCTGAGCCACAGTTTCCTCAGATATGAAAATAAGGATGATGGTACCTATTTCATAGGACTGATATACAGATTAAATGAGTTGGTATACAAAAGGTCATACAATAAAGCGATTAGGAAGAAAATGTGGGAGCCTAATGGCCTAAGTTCAATACCTGACTTGACCACTTATTAGCTGTGGGGCCTTCACCTCTTTGTGCTTTACTTGCCTCATCTGTAAAATGGAGATAATGATGATAATAGAGTTATTGCCAAAATTAAATTACTTCACTTATGTCAAGCAGTTAAAATAATGCCTACCACATGGAAGGGCTATTTAAATGTCTTTTTCAGAGGAAAAAGGGAGCTCAAAGCTGGGAGTGCAAGGAAGGCATCACAGAGCCAGTAGGCCCTAAGAACACTGTGTAGCATGGTGGAAAGCAGCTTGGCTGTGGATCTCCCAGGACTAAGTTTGAATACCTGCTCATCCACTTGTTAGCTGGGTGACTTCGGGCAACTTGTTTCACTGATCTGTGCCTCAGTTTCTCTGGCTGCATAATGGATATGATGACAGTGCATACTTGGGAGAATTCAGTAAGGTAATATACATAAAGGGCCTGGAACAGTGCCTGACACATGGTTAGTACTCAGTACATGAAGATGTTATTTACCAATCAGTACTCATCCTTATAGATGCAATTAATACAAGGAGTAGCTTATTATTATTGGGGGAGTACCAGCTGTCAGTGTGAAAGATACATAAGGACCTGAGTGCTCTGAGAGGGAGAGTTTTAGATATTGGCAAAGGCAGAAAGGCAAGAATCTCCCTGAGAGTTCTGGGGGTGATGAGCAGACTGGCTTGGATCCCTTGGCAGGTTTCAGGAAAAGGAGATTTGATTTAGGGTAAGGAGTGAAAGGTAATGGATGGCAAGGTAAGGAAAACAATTCTCACTCGAGTCTATACATCATTGTGTAGAGGTGTATGAAGGGGCTTCAGGAAGATTCTGTTGTTTTGCCTACGTGTCAAAAGCTCACAAACTAGTGTAGGTCTGAGACTTCCTTTTCTGTCTATCTCCTACTTCATGGATACTCCTCATTTCTCAGTTCAGAGGGTTGCTGACTTAAGATGGGTCAACTTAATTTTTTTCGACATTATAACAGTATGAAAGCAATATGCATTCAGTAAACTCCTCAACTTTTGGTGAGGTTACATCCAGATAAATTCATCATAGTTGAAAACATAACTTGAAAACACACTTGACTTACAATGTTTTCAACTTACGATGAGGGTATTGGGATGTAACCTTATTATAGGTTGAGGGAGCATCTATATATGCATTTCTATAAAGGGATAATCTGCGGTTTGCCTCTGGCCAAGATCTCCTTATCTTCCTTCCCCTCTCAACCTCAGAATGCCTGCTACCTATTCAAGGAAATGTCCTCTCATTTTTTCAGCTACTGTATGTACTTCTTTCTTCCTGTGTTCCCTGCCCCTCCCCCCCATAGGACTGTGTAACCAACCTCTTGACATTCTTATCCCAGCATACCTGGTAGAAAACTGTTCATTGCCCACTCCATCCCCTACCAGCCTGGGAGTTCCACTAGTACCTGGACTGTGCCTTATTTTACTTGAGGTTTCCTTATCCTCCACTTCCAGCCTCAGTTTATTTCCTTATACCAAGAAGATGATATGAAGAGGACACAATGTGTGAGCAAACATGAATTCATTGAGTGAAAGACTGGGTAGTGACTGTGGAAGTTCAGAGAACTCATTGCCTGGGTCCTGAGCAGTGAGGAGGTATCACCTTACGTATCTGTGGAATGTAGTGTGTGTGCAAGAGGGGGTGTGTGAGGTGGGCAGTCTTCTTTCACTTGTTGCTTTGCTTCTTACTTAAATAATGATAGTAACAGGCATTAACTCAGAAGGTTGCATGTGTTTCTGGATAATAACGAGCTTCTTGGAAAAGGGAAGAAGCACTTGCTTCAGTTTGTCTGAGAACATCTGGAGATTGAAGCAGTAGTTTTCACACTTTCAAATATCAATACTCTTTATTCAAATGAAATTTTAAGCTTCGGTCAATAGATGCATGGATGGGTGGATAAAAATATAGGTATGTTATATAGATGAAAGATAAGAATGACCTTGGACAAGGCACACTCCTCCTGGACCTTGATCTCTTCTCTGAGGGAGGACTCCCTCAAAAAACCAAGAATTATCTTTTGAAGGGCAGACCCCTATTGTACAGGCTTCCCCTGCTAGGTAAGTGTTCTAGGAATGCATGGACATCAGTGTACCAGTTAGAATTGTTGCGAGAAGCTGCTTTTGGCTTCAGTGAATTTTTTTTGAAATTCTTTCAGTGTATTTGCCCATTTCATGATGGGTGATTTACAGGCACACCTGCCCACACTGCACTGAGTGATCAACAGTTTTTTACCAAAAACAGCATGACCTTCATGTCACACTCTCCCTATTCACCCCATATCGCCATGAGTGATCCCCCTCCCATGAAAAAGGTCCTCAAAGGTGAATGTTTTGCCAATGTGGAAGAGGTGAAATAATAAAATGGTAGAAGCACTAAAAGGCATCAAAACTGAGTTCAAAAACTGTTCTGAGCAGTTCAGAGAATGTCTTGATAGGTGTATAGCATCAAACGAAGAGTACTTTGAAGGTGACTGAATTTTAAACATGTAAGGATAAATACACTTTTTAAAATAAATTATCTTTTTAGGGACATCCCCTCTATATACCATCTAGTATAGAGCTTAATTGGGATTTCTCAGCCATTAATATTTTGGACTGGTTAATTATTTGCTGTGTGGCACTGCCCTGTGTATTGTAAGATGTTTAGCAGGGTGCCTGGCCTATACCAACTAAATGCCAGTAGCACTTCCCTTCCCAGTTGTATTAACCAAAAATATCTCCAGATATTGTCATTTGTTCTCTTTCTGGCAGAGGACTGGGGGCGGGTGGAGGGGGGAGACAAAATTATCGTCAGTTAAAATCCATTAGGTTAAAATGACCTCTGGTCCATTTTTCTAAAACTAAGTGGTTACTCCTAAGAGGTCCTCAGCACAACATCAGGCACATCTTAAGTACTCAGGTAATTGTAGTTGTTGCTGTTATGTTTCCCTTCCATGGTTCTTAAAGCTTGGCTATTATTCTCCTCATACTGTGGCTAACAATGTTCAAGTTGATAGCCTATCTCATCTTTGAATGCAGAATGGTCTGCTTTGGTGTCTCATTAGCAGTCCCCAGAGAAGTCTAGCTATTGATAATCAGGTGGTTGCCATGGCAGAGATGGGAACATGGTCACCCTGTACCGTTCTCTCTCTCGGTGTATGTTCTCCAATTTGGTCTTTCCTTTCTTCACTAATATTTCACCCAGTGTTCTTTTCTTTCTCTCTGGTTAACGAGGCACAGCGCAAAATGGAAATTTTTTTCCTGCTCTTCTTTTTCTTTTCTTCACCAACTAAAAGCAACAGAATGCAGCCTCCTGAACAACTTCTAGTATTACTTTAGATTGCTTCCATGGAAGAATCATTAGAATTAGCTCTCGGGTTTGCATTGAGAAGGGACACTTTCTTTTTTCATATTAATATTCATATTCTTTCCCAAGAGTAAAAAAAACCAAAACAATATTTGTGGGAAGAATTCAACTACCAGACTAGATGAAGCTATAATAGAATTATTATAAGCTGTCATATATTAATTACCCAAAACAAGTTGGTCTTTCAGATAAATTAGAAATATTTGCTTCTGCATTTTTTTGAACTAGCAGGAAAAATACCAGTGGAAAAAGTATGCTAGTAATGAGCAAAATAAATTAAGAATATTAATCCTAATGCCACAATATGAGCAACTCACTATTTTGAAACATGTACATTTTAAATGAAAATTAGCAGTGATCACTCATTCTATATTCCTTGTTAAGATTCAGAGAAGCCCATGATCACAGTCTGGTTGCTTTTGTTAATTTGCTACTGAAATTGAGAGAGTTTTCTTTTCTTTTCTTTTTTTTGAGTTGGAGTCTTACTGCCACCCAGGCTGGAGAGCAGCGGCATGTTTGTGGCCACCGCAGCTTCGACCTGCTGGGCTCCGGCGATCCTTCCGCCTCAGCCTTCCACGTAGCCAGAACTACAGGTGCGCACTACCATACCTGGCTAACTAATTTTTTGATTTATTGTAGAGATGAGGTCTTGCCAAGTTGCTCAGGCAGGTCTCGAACCCACGGGCTCAGGCAATTCACTCACCTCGTCCTCCCAAAGTGCTGAGATTATAGGCTGAGCCACCGAGCCTGGCTGAGAGAGTTTTCATAAGATGTGCTTGAAATAAACATTTGGGAACACTTCCCTTTAGTCTCCAGCATAGGGCCTGGTACCTAGTAGGTGATCAACCAACTTTTGTTGCATTATATTGACAGAAGAGATCATGGAGATCTTTGAATTTACTCATGAGTAAAAGAAGCACTCATGATTTTTTAAACATGAGAGTAGTTTGGTACATCCACTGTATATCAGACTGTATCCAAACTACTCAAATCATTCATTTGAAAAAAATATTTATTAAGTTTCTATTATGTTCCAGACTCATGCTATAAGACAGTGAACAAAGGAGATACAGCCTCTGTAGTCATGGGGTTGACATTTCTAGCTGACAAGACAGACAACAAAACCATAAAACCACAAAGAAATAAACAATTTAATGAAAACTGTCATGAAGGGTATGAAGAAAAAAAATATCAAGTAGAGAACTTGTATTAGAAAAGTCATTCAAGGCCAGACGTGGTGGCTCAAATCTGTAATTCCAGCAATTTGGGAGGTCAAAGCAGGATTACTTGAGCCCATTAGTTTGAGACAAACCTAGGCAACATAGCAAGACCACATCTCTACAAATTTTTTTTTAAAAAATAGCTGGACATGGTAGTGTGTGCTTGTAGTGTCAGCTACACAAGGAGACCGAGGTGGGAGGATCACTTGAGCCCAGGAGTTGGAGACTGTGGTGAGCCATGATCTTGCCTCTGCATTCTAGCTTGGATGACAGAGTGAGACAACTCAAAAAAAAAGTCATTCAACTCAAGATAACAGAACTCCTCAAAATAGTAGCATAGTAGCTTAACTTTTTTTGTCTCATATGAAATAAATCTGGAGGTGAGCAGTCCATGGTAGATATGGTGGTTTCTTGATATCATAGGGATGCAGGCACCTTCTGGCTTTCTATTCCTTTGGTGCTTTCAGTGTTAGAATGGTGCTTCCATCCTTAAAGTCACATTTTGGCCCAAGGTGCCTGCTGGGCTTTCAGTTAGGAAGGAAGAGGAAGGAGGAGGTGGAGGAGGCAAAAGGACCTGCCTCTCAGCTAGGTCAGTCCCTTTGAAGAATAATCCTTGGAAGCCTCACCCAATGACTGCCAGTTTCAAAGGAAACTGGGACATATTATCTTTTAGTCAGACATGTGGTCATACTGAGTAAAACAGGGGCATTGTTGGCAAGAAAGAAGGCAAATATGGATGTTGGATAGTCAGTTAGCAGATGTGAAATAAACAGAAAGGATAGGGAGACTAAGGGTAGATGAAAACATTTTTGTGATACGAAAACTTTGGAGGAACAGATTTGGGGAAATGGCAAGAGTTCCATTTGGGATGCATTAACTTTAAAATGCCTGTGAGACTTCCAATGGAGTCTTCAGGTTGACATATAACTACTTTACTTCTGTCGATCCCAGGATTTCATAAAAGAAGGAGTTATGGTTGGAATGGAGAGCGTAGAGACTTAATATGAAGATTATTTGTATAATACACACACTTTTAACTTATGTTGTATTTTACGCATTGCCAAAATGGCAAAGTTTTCTACAGTTCTTTCTTTCCTTCTAAAACTGCCTAACAAGCACTTACTATAAGTAAAGCACTGCTCTAGGCACAGGGAATATATATTTAGAATAAAACAAAGATCCCTATCCTCATGTAGGGCATTCTAGTGAGGCATACAGATAAGAAATAATAAACATGAAAATTAATAGATTAAGTCATTCATTACATAAGATTGAGAAAACATCATGGGCACTATCAGTATGGATTTTTATTGTGTCCAGTTTTATCACTGATGGTCTCATTTAACTCTCATATCAGTCCTGTGAAGCAGACTTTATTGTCTTCATTAAACTGATGAGGAAACAGAGGCTAGAGAAGTTGGGTAAGTAAGTTCAAACCCTTGCTCAGAAGTCACCTCATCCAGGAAAGCTTTCTGTTTAAGAGTCTGTTTCATCCACTAGACAATGAGATCCTCATGAACAAGGACTGATTGTACTGAGGTTGATAGCTCTTTCCTCTGAGCTGAGATCTGGCATATCCAGTAAATATCCATATTTACTGGCATATCCAGTAAATGTCCAGTTGTTGAACAGAACTGCCTTAGCTAGTTTTCATACCTAGCATTTAACTGTCAGAGCCAAGTTTTGAATCCATTTAGGTCTTTTGGATTACAAGCCCATGTTCCTTTGTAATGTGAACAGTTGCCTCCTGCTTCATCTATTTTGTACATCTAGTTTTTGAGTAATTTTATTTTCAGAAGCAAAACCAGTTATCTTTTATGTCCAATGGAGTTTGTTTACTTTAAGGCAAAACAATTCCGACCCTTCAAGGCAAATAATTCTATACAAAGGGCATTTTTTTTCCCCATGAGCATGAATGTTTTCTCCATTCCCTTTAGTTAGCCAGCTTCCAGTTAGCCAGCTTCCAGGTAACCCTAAGGCCTTAGAAGGAGACCTGGGCTCTCTGCTCTTCTCAGGGGTGCTCATGATTAAGTCACTCAATGACTTGCCATCCAAGGCTGTAAAGACTTTAATTATTTAAATTAAGTGGGTGTATAAGAGAATCGAAACTCAGTTTTGCTTTGCCTAGAGAAACCAGAGAATCTAAGAATCTTAGAGCTAGAAGAGCCCTTAGTCATCCCTGGTTCAGTCCCTTTCAGTTTCTGGAAGAGGAAACGGAGATTCAGAGTGGCAAAAGCACTTGGCCAAGTCAAGCACTTGGTGACCCCACTCTCTGCCTCCCACTCCAGTGCTCTTTCTACTCTATCATGCTGTTACTTATTCAACACTTAAAAGGCATGCTCATCAAGTATAAAGAATTATGAATGGACTTTTACTAAAGAGGCAATTCATTAAAATTTAACCATGTATTTCAAATACACTAAGCCAAGTATAATCAACCCCCAACCTGGTTTGAAATTACAACATCTGCTATTGAATATTCAGTAATTATTTTTTAGTAGTTTTTTCCTACCTCCTTGTTACCTGTTATCATTACAGAATGCACAGAGAGAGGATTGTTATTTTTTAAATTCCTGTTTATTCATGATTCTAACATAGTGGGAGTATGATGTAGCCAAGAGAACATAGGTTTGGGTGTGAGGTGGCCTGTTTTTAAACCACGGCTTCACAGTCACTAGCCTTGTAAGCGTTTAGTAAAAATCTTCTCAGAGCTATCAGAGAACCTGGCAGGTATAGGTTCATACACATGAAGATGTGAGAAGAGGTGGCAGCTTGGTCTGGAGCTCTCAAATGTGTTTGAATCCCACTAGATCTCTGTGGCTGTATTTAGATGGTAATTTTGAATGAATTTGGAGCAGTGCTGATAGACACAGCTTTGGATAAAATTGCCTCCAGTTGGCATTAGATGTGAACATTTGCCCTTTTGTTTTCATAATGTCTTACTACTATTCAGGAAGTCACTTTAATTTTATTATCTGGAATAGGACCTAGTCTAAATGAAAATAAAGATACACACTCGCAGACACATATGCACACACACACACACACACACACACACACACACACAGTTGCTACATAATTAGTTTGTTAATGAAATACATATCATGCTTACTATGTGTAAGCCACTATTCTAGGTCCTGGAGATGCATTCTAATGGAATGATGTGAAACACACATGAAGAGGGGGAAGAGGAAAATAAGCAGAATGAATGAAAAGGAAGAGGATAGCAATGATGATGTCTGTTGTCTATCTGGTGCTCACTCTGGGCCCACCACTGGCAGATACTGCATCCACATTGTCTCACTGGCTCCTTACAACTGATCTATAAGATTGGTCTATGAGGCAGGTATTATTATCACCTCCTTCTTACAGTGAGGAAACTGAGCTCTGGAAAGTGAAAAAACTTGCTGAGAGCTACACAGCTAGTAAGTAGTAGAGCTTGAGTTTGAGCCCAGTTGTGACTGGCTCAATGACCTAAGGTCTTAGCAACCTTTTATGGGGATTAAAAAGGCAGTATAGTGGCTGCTAACAGGTACAAGGTTTCTTTTAGGGAAATCAAGAATATTTTAAAATTAAATTATTAAAATAGAAATATTTTAATGTTTAAGATTAATATTTAAGATTTCCCAACTGTGGTTTTTGTTGAATACAAATAATCATTGAATTGCACATTTTAAATGAATGACTAGTATGGCAAATAAATTGTATCTCAATGCTGTAATTTTAAAATGCAGAGTAACTTGATGGCTGATGATAATTGAAAGCTTACTATATTTTGTGCACTGTGCTAAGGATTTTAAAAATACCATTTTATTTAATTTCACAATGGCCCTTTGAAGTGTGTCATAAACCCCATTTTGCAGATGAGGAAATCAAGACTCAAAGAGATTGAGAAATTTGCCCAAGATCAGGCACCTAGTAAGTGTTGAAGCCAGGACTCACAAACATGTCATGTCTGACTCTAAAGCTTGCACTTTCTGCTTTTGTAAAATAAGAAAGTGATTGGTTTTCTTTTTGGTATGAAATAAATATAGCTTCAGTTTTTATTGGTCATAGAGTTTATGATTGTTTCTACTACTAAGTAGTCATGGAATAAAACTGGGCAATAGTTCTGCCACATCACTACCCACATGTTTTATTTTTTCACACAGAAGAAGCTGGTGGGGGAATGCAGAAGAGGTGGTTCATCCAGCAATATAATGATTAAATTTTAATATGTTAGGTAAGAAATGAGGATTGAAAATGCTTCAAGTGTGAGGAATTTAGAATGGTGAAAATGTATTAGCTATCTGTTGTGCTCATTTTTGGCAGTACTGAAGCATTTTATTTTAAATGTACTGTTAATTTTGGGTGTTCTGTTTTGTTTCTCTTATGTAAACTTTCCCCATTTATGACAAGCAGCAGCGTGTGTTTTTTTCTAGAAATAGATAGCATTCATAAACTGAAACAGTTTCATTGGGGACATTTTCTGTGGCACTGCAACAGAACTGTCTTGGCAGAAATACTGGAGTCCTATAAAATAGAGTTAATATTGATATACTTTAATCAAAATTCCTGTTTAGAAGCAATAAAGTCATTCTGTGTTAGGCAGCCTCAGTTCTATCCTTATCCTTACTGCTAAAAACATCTTTCATCTTTGGAGTATGACGCAATAACTCTATATCTCCAGATTTTATTTAGCCAGTTCTAAAAGAGAACTCTTGAGGATCTCCCAGCCTTACCTCACTGTGGCGGTGTGCAGTTATTTCCTATCCTCTCTGATGCCCAGTACCATCACAGGGTTCATTTTGGTGTGTCAGTCCCCATAGAAAAACTTTGCCAGGTTTGTGGTGATTGTCTGCTCTGGCAAGAGGCCCCTTCTCCTCATGGTCACCTGAATGTATCCTGCTCATCCCTTCTCTGCAACTTTGCTGAGGCTGTTCCTACCAGTTGGGGTATGTTTGCTCTCTCTCCCCTCGATCTTTGCCTTTTGAGAACTTACCCATCTGCAGCGGTCAACATTCATCTGTAAGCAACGTAAGCTAAAACAGGTGTTTTAGTGCTGTTACTTAGGTACTTACAAAATCATTGTGGTAAATAGTGGTGGAGGCTGTAGGCTGGGTCTCCAGGGATGACGTCCAGAACACCACCATAGAACTAGCCCACCCAAAGAAACTGCTACTGCTTTCACATGCAGAGGGGTGGGGAATTAGCAGGCCACCACTGGAACGTTGGGCTTCAGGATGCACAGCTAATGTTGTAGTCCAGGGGGAGGAGGCCACCACCGCTGCTGCCGCAATAATCTCTCAACACCCATAAAACTAGTTACGGGACCCTGGAATATTGCTGTGGAATAGCCCATGTCTTCACAACTTTGCTTGTCAGGAGTAAAAAACTACACTAGCATCTCATTGGACCTTCACAGTCTTCCTGATGGATAGGATAGGGGTTACTATTTCACTTTACAGTTCTGAAATTTTTTTAGTTGATTCTAATTTCTTACATGTGTATTTTGACATTTTCTATCATGAACCTGTATGACATTTGTAAGAATGCAAGAATAATCAAGCAAAATTTTGACCATGCTCTGAATTGGCACCTTCTTATAGCTGAATGTGTCACATGCTTCCAAGTCAGTCAGATACAGCTGTCTTCTATATCAGCTACCGAGGCAGAGAAGAGTTACTAGGCATTAGAGTCTCATCAGATGACTGAATAGAACATTTATCAGATTGTCCATAGCTTAGAATTTCCACTGATCTAGGTCTGGGACTTCTGACCTTCAGAATATATTTTCATACATAGTTTTATGTGTCTTATTTGATGTGAAGACAATAACAAAACTGTGCCTTACTCAGATTTCTAGCTCATAAGGGACTTGAAAAGGTGCATTATTATATTTCAGAGTCAAACAGTGTTCCATCATTGGAAATAAAAGTATGAAAAATGATAACTAATATCTGCGCAGTACTTTTTAGCGTTTATATAACCTGTTCATTCCCACCATCTCATTTGGTCTTTACAGTGTTCCTGATGGGTAGGATAGGGGTTATTTTTCATTTTACAGAAGAGAAAACTGAAGCTTGATGTGACCAACTAGGAATTGACAGTGCCAAGACCTGAATCCACATTTCTTGACTTTTGCTACTTTACCAAACTTTTTAAATGAATTAATTGAGATGATATGAGATATTCAATAAAATAATTGCTTCTGCCACTGCTGCCTCTTCTCCTCTTCCTTTTTGCCATTGTTGTCATCATCTTCTATTCAATATTCTTCTGTCAGTTCATATTTTATATTTTGGGGGCTAAATATCTGTTCATGAATAAGTCCTCGTATTCCACAAGAGAAGAGTCAAAGTTATCCCTCTTGCATCTTCTTTTCTCCCCTCTCTCTTTTTCTTCCTCCATATTTCTCTCATTCTTTAGTTTCTTCTATAAATATTTATTTTAAACTGTTCTTCCCAAGATTCACTTAGTCCTGGCAGATGGCCTGAGAGGCCAGCTTTCATAACCTGATCCTTCTCTTTTCAGCAGTGAAGGATAAATATTTCAGGATCAGCATATTTTATCAATGACCTAAGGCTTTCTGATTACTTTCCATCTGTGGGGCCTACTTAATTTTGTTGCCTTGGCTATGTAAGAATTTTCTAGTGTGTAGTGTATTCATGATAAATAACCAGTTGCTTTTGTTTCAGGGAAAGCCATCTTAAAGGAGCAAATCACAATATAGTTCTCCCCTTGCAACCATAATTTTAGACATTAACTTATCACATAAGCATTATTACAAGGGGCCAGGCACATCTTATGGTAGTGCCTAGCATGTGCCTCTATTTATCACCTTTATCGTACTTGTCAATTTCCTTTTCCACATCCCTCCTCTCCACTTTACTGTGTACTCCTTAAGGGTAGGAGTGTGTCTTAATCACTTTTATGTCCCCAGGGTCTGATACATATTAAAAGTAGAATAACAGTGAAAAATAGCATAGCCTCTGTGCAAAAGATAATGTACAAGCTTCTGGAGCCTTCTGGAAATATCATGAGGCTTACTTTCCTCATCTGTTCAGTAGGGGATAGTGACCTTACAGAGTCAAGGACTCTTGCTTCCCTTCCCCTAACTATTTAGGGTCTTGTTCTTCTCCCTGGCCTTCATGACACATTGCATTGGTGAATCCAGACTCCTGAGCACTTGGCAAAGACGAGTTTAACCCGTTTGTAAAGAATATCAAAACCCCATTTTAACATATCTTCATCAGTCAATTAAAAATCCTAACTAAATCTTCGAAGTCTCTTTATTTTTGCTCACATATTCTCTGAGCTGAAGCCCAATAAAGTGATTTATTAAAATATTTAAATCAGCCTACTAGAAATAATAATTAGAATAAACATCTCAGAGGCCCAAATTCATTATTCTGTGCTTCCATTCTATGTGTAAAGGCTGGTTCTCTATCTGGCACTAAAAGTATATAAATGCAGGGTTGGTAAGACCACAGTCAGCAGGAAATTGCAAAACTCAGGGCTCCTGCAAGCAAAGCCCAGCCTTCCTTCGGTAGATCATGGCATTGGAATTGAATAAAACACAAAGGAGGTAACGTGAGGAGTAACACTGGACTTTGAACACCAATTCTGTGGCTGACCAGCTGGACGGCCCTGGATAAGTCACCAAACTTCTCCATGGCTCTGTAGAGTCATCTGACAAATGAGGATAATCAGTCTTGACTGCCTCTGTGAAGTTACCAGGAGGCTTAAGGGCGCCTCTGTGTGTGGAATGTGCTCCGTCAGCTGGAAGACGCCTGTCAGGCACATGGGAGGGATTTATCTTAGGATGACTATTCAGTCAGAGATCTTGCATTAGAAGCCCAGGTTTGCTTTAGCTCCAGTTTGCAAACCTACAGGATTAGCATTCCCATGCAATTGTTGCTCAAATTACTCCTGGAATGCTGCTATTGCCAACAGAAGTCGACTGAGTGTCTCCCCACAATGTGTACCAGGTGTACCATCTTTTTTTTTTACACAGTGGAAGTGATCTTAAAGAGTGAAAATCACATAGTTGTACAGAAAATCATATTTTCTTGAGGGAAGTTTACTTTTTACAGGAAACCTATGATTAATCTTTTGGTAGAGGAAAAAGGACCTTTTATAATCCTCTTCTAATCTATCTTTTCTATATGTTCAGATTCTTTTGTATAATTTTTTCCTAGTTGTGCCATCCTGGAATGCTTTCTAAAGTATTGTAATGTAAAATAATGCATTCTAACATACTCTAAAAAGGCGATAATGTCATTTACAGATTTAGTAAATAAAAAGCAAATATTTAGTAATAGTGATAATTGCTCATTTATTGTGTGCTTACTTTGTGTCTTAACCTGTGTTTATTGTTTTATATGGCCCATCTTTTTGGATCTTCACTTTTTCACACATGAAGAAGCCGTGTCTTTCGGAGGTTGCCACCTGTCTGATGTTTGAGAACTGGTCAAATACCAATGTTATGGTAATATCCCAGCCTGCCTGACTTCAGGTTACGAGCTCATAACCATGAAGGTAGACTTTAGTTGTTTATATTCTATAATAGAGTTTGGAGCCTGAGTCATGGGGCCAGAAGGGAACATAAAGCATCACAGGCTCAACTACAGGAGGACCCCATGGTCCAGAAAGGGAGCTTATGTTTTAGTGTTAAGCATCCCTGAGTTTCACTGCCTTTTGTACCTGAGTCCTATTTAGTTTGGTGAGAGTTGGTCAGATAGGGAATCCTGTATGTCCTACTGAAAAACAATGTCTGTATTAATAATGGTCTTGGTAAAATACAATAAAGAAGAATAAATATTTTAAAGTGGACAAAAAAGTTGAAAGAAATAGAAAATTTAAAGGGGCACAGTTGCGGGCTCAATATAATTTCAATCAGAGTTTGACAAACTTCTCTGTAAATGATCAAACAGTAAATATTTGAGACATTGTGGGCCATACAGTCTCTGTTGTAACTACTGAACTTTATCTTTGTATTATTTAAAAAAAAGCCATAGGCCATATAGAAATAAATGGCCATGGCTGCATTTCAATAATACTTTATGTACAAAAACAAATGGTGGGCTGAACTTGGTGAATAAATAGTAGTTTGCCCACTCTGACTATGGCAGAGAGTGTGAATTGGTGTGTGCTATCAATGAAATGTTTGTGTCTCCCCAAATTAATATGTTGAAATCTAACTCCCACTGTAAAAGTATTAAGAGGTGAGACCTTTGGGAGGTGATTTGATCATGAGGGTCAAGCCCTCATGAATGAGATTAAGTGCCCTTATACAAATAGAACCAGAGGACTGGCTCTCTTTTTCCTTCATGTGAGGATACAAAGAGGAAGTCGACAATCTACAAACCAGAAGACAGCCCTCACCAGAACCCGACCATGCTGGCACCCTGATCATATATTTCCAGCCTTCAGAACTATGAGAAGTAAATGTCTGGTGTTTAACCCACCTACTCTGTGGTATTTTGTTATAGCAGTACATTAGAATGGACTAAGATAATATGTTTATTATGACCTTTTGGGGATATGTACTCTCTATTTGTCAGGCAGGTAGGAAATGGCCAACCCTGAATTAGAGCCGAGTAGTTCATTGTTGCCCAATGTCCCTTGGTTACCCTTGGGTGTGCCAAAGGCCACATTTCTCTGAGGGTATTCCTTACTAATAGACTGGTTATTCAGTTTCACTCTTCTGTTTGGAGACTCAACTTAGGAGGTATTTTGGGCAGTGAAGTCACATCAGCTAATATGTTTCTCAATGGCAATGACGAGAAGGCCTAGACCCGGCCTCATCAAATGCTCAGCCCTACAGACTGCTCCTCTGAATTTAAAGCTTCATGTCTTTTATTGTTCTCCCTGTTTAGTCAAAAGTATTTAAGAATAATGATAATTATGATCATAGTGACTAATTTTTATTGAAAATCTTCTATGTGTCAGGTACTTTACTGAACATTAATGCACTTTCATCATCCAATCCTTACAACTCTATGAAGCAGATACTATTTCCATTTTTCAGGTGAAGACATTAAGGCTTAAAGAAGTTCAGTGACTTGATTCAGGTCAAACAGCTCCTTAGTGGCTTATGCAGATCTCAAGCCCGGGCTGGGTGATGATAAAGCCTGTGCTTTTTATCACTCTCCCATACTTTTACCCCTGGTCCTGGATCAAGAGGGCACAGGGAGCTTGGCTTTCAAAGCAATCATAATCTTCATCTTCCTCTCAATTTAGGTCTGAGAGTGTGTTCTTCTTCCTCTCCCATGTTGCTCCTATCTTTCCTTGATTCTTGGTTTCAAACCTGCAGGGCTTCACCCTTGGACTACTGCAGTAGTTCCTAAATGGCTTCTTTTAAAAACTGCTCTATTGAGAGATAATACTTATAGTACCATATAGTTCACCCATATAAGATGTACAATTCGGTACTTTTGAGCCTATTCACAGAGTTGTGCAGTCATCAACCACAGTCAATTTTAGACATTTTCATCACCTCAAAAGAAGCTCCAAACCCTTTAGCTATCATGCCACTATTTCCATTCACTGCACCCTCCCCCATTCCCCATCCCTAAACAACCACAAATTTACCTTCTATTTATATGGATTTGCCTTTTCTGGACTTTCATATAAGTGATATGTGGCTTTTTGTGACTGGCTTCTTTCACTTAGCATAGTGTTTTTAAGGTTTTTATGTAGTATGTATCAGTACCTTATTCGTTTTTGTGACTGAGTAATATTCCATTATATGGATATGCTTAATTTTGTTTATCCAGTCATTATTTGATGGACATCTGGATCGTTTTCATTTTGTGGATATCGTGAATGAACTGGCTTCATAACGTGGATTCTGCACAGCACTCAGATTAATTTACTAAAGTGCAGCTGTCATCATATCAACCTTCCGATTAAGTCATCATTGATTTCCCATTGCCTCTAGGACACTGTTTAAACTTCTGAGTTTGGATTTTATTGTGGAGAAGTGCAAGACATGGAGTGGGCACTTACACTGGGGAAGAAATGGCAAGGGAACTGTGCATTACTGAGCTCTTGTCCTTCCCCTGTTTCATCTCCGAGATTCTCCACACAAAATCTTTTTTATGTTTACATGGATCTAGGCATTATTGTTCACATCTGTTTCTCATTGTCATGACTAGAATTTGTTGCTTCTCCTTGAAATGGCTGTTTTATGGCTGACTAAATCAGGTCCTTCTAAACCTTGCTTGCCATTCCACGTTGCTTCAGCTTTCAGCCAGCTCTCCCTTCCATTTTATTCCCTGAGGCTCTCACCATCTATACTGCCTATTTGGCTCTCATATGTACTACTACACATTGGGAAAGGAATGCTTCTCTATCTCAATTAATTAATTATTATTTTTTGAGTTGGAGTCTCACTCTGTTGCCCAGACTGGAGTGCAGTGGCACGCTCACTGCCACTGCAGCCTCAACCTGCTGGCCTCAGGTGATACTTCCACCTCAGCCTTCCAAGTAGCTGGAACCACAGGCATGCACCACCACTACTGGCTAATTTTTTGATTTTTTGTAGAGACGAGGTCTTGCCATGTTGCCCAGGTTGGTCTCGAACATGTGGGCTTTGGCAATCCTTTCATTTCGGCCTCCTAAAGTGCTGGTATTACAGACTGAGCCCGGCTTCTATCTCATTTTTATTGCTGATCTGGGAACTTCTTGAGATCAGGAGTCAAGTATGACTCATAATCATGATCATGAGTATAATTGTAAGTCCCATCATTTGTTTCATGCATTGTTATGTGTCAGGTCCTGTACTAGGTCCTTTCATTTGTTAACTAGCAAGACAAGTCATCAGTGTAGGAACTATTATTCAAAGTTCATAGATGAGGAAACAGGCTCAGAGATCCTAGGTAACTTACATTTGGTGTTTTAGTAACTAAGTGATAACGCTCAGATTTATTTGATGCCACAGCCTGTAGTTTTCACCATGCTGCCCTGACAATGACTTCTTTTGTTCTTCTTGTCCCTTCTCTTCTTCCTCCTTCTCCTTCATCATTACCTATCATTAGTCCCATTTTGCAGAAGAGGAAATGAAGGCCCAGACAAGTTAGGTGTTTTTTTCCAGGGATATATTCTTAGTAAGCCATGGAACAGGGACTTTAAAATTAGAACTCAGCGCATTTTTTATTTTCCCTGACTGTACCATGACATTAGTGTATGTTGGGGCCTCAGCAGGCTAATTTATGATGATAATTGTCATGTTATAAAACAGTAAGGAGGAGGAGATTCACATCCATAAACAATTAGAGGAACTATAAGATGCTGTATTGTGATGAGGATTACAGATATCTTTGAAATTTTGAGAAAAGTCATAATAGCTTCATAGATGAGGGAAGCTGGTGCTAGACCTTAAAGGAGAGATGAGTTTAGCCAGAGAGGAGAGAAGCAAAGAGGAAGAGGTTCAAATCCTCCTGTGGAACCAGATTCTCTCAGAGCCTGGACACCGGTCATAGCTACTATTGGGACAGCTGTCTCAAGAAACAAAGAGTTGCACAGTATGGAAATGGGCATGTGGCTCTGTAATATGCTTGTGTTTCTCAAAAGGACAGGTAAAAACATTATTCATTTGGATGATATCTATCAGAATTACTTGAAATTCTATTTTAAATACATGTGTTTTGGTGAATATATCAACACCATTGTCAATGAATGTCCTTTGCGAGAGAGTTCACAAAAGCAACCACTTTATGCATCAAAGTGTGAATCCATGCACAGATGCAGTTACAGCATACTCACAGCTACAACAAGTCAGCCCCTCTCACTAGGACATCGGCCCTAATCAAAGGCTTGTCCTGCACAAGTTGCCTTCTTTCCTTGTTTTGGTTCTTTAATGTGGAATATGGAAGTACACAACACAAGCCTGAACTACAGAATCAAACTGAGTTCAGAATAGTCCAGTGAGATAAGAAAGCTGACGCCCTATGGAATACATTGGCTGCATTCTCCGGGGAAGTCCCTCAGGAGACAGACAGCAAGGAAGGAAGGCAGCCCATGTTAGACGTCTGAGCTGGGTATGGATTAGAAACCTACCATTGCTTTGGCCTCTGTCTTGCATTTTCTCTTTCTTCAGACCAATACAGGTATAAAACCCAAGTTACTTAAAATTCTGAATAATCTATCATTTTATATAAACTTACCTTGTATTTCCAGACACTGTTTTCTCCTACCCTTCAAAATCGTTCTGTAGCACACTGTAACAGAGTTGTTTGAGGTAGAACATCTCTGGTGGTCAGCTGAGATGTTAGACTGGTTTTAAAATCAGCATTTATTTTCACCTACTACAATACATTGGGGCCTTATTTCTGCTTCATTGCAGACATATATTTATTCTAAAGATTTCGTGCTGCCTCAAATTCAAAGTTTTGTTCCTTAAGTATAATAGATCTTTTAGTTTTCTTCAAAGATAAAGTAATACCCAATTCACTGATTATTCTTTTTCAAAATTGTAAACCTATTTCATGATATCATGTCTGATTATACATCACAAATAACAGAATGTGTTAAAAACAAATGCTGTATCTGGAACAGCAGTAAAATAAATTGTACAGGTTTTTAGGTTTTTGCAGCAGACTATTCAATAACTTTTGGCTTCAAGGATGATTAAAACATATGATTTATTGATTTTTAGCCAAACCACAATATTAATAATCTGTGGAGGGATAGTGGGCTATTGGCTTTTTGTCAGAATATCTTTGAGGAGAGTATGGTCTTTGGTACTAACAGCAGCTTCTCAGCAGAGGTCAGAGTTGGGACTCTGAGTCCAGGCCATTTATGGTTTAGCAGCAAAGTTTTTTCCAAACTTGACAGACTGTTCAGTATGAATGAGCATGAGTCATGTTTGAGGATGGGACAAACTCAGAGCATCACGCCTTTACAAAAGATTGCTTCTCTTCCTTGATCTTTTCTTTGTGTCTTCTTGAGATGCTAAGCCATAGCAACTGCCTTTCTTTGCTCATAGCATTGCAGGAAAAGAAGCACAGAGTGGATGGTATTAAGTTGATGCAAAAGTAATTGCAGTTTTGGACTGTGAATTTTAAATCATTATAACTAGGCTCCAACACATCTTTGTTAATCAAAATAGGAGCCATAACAATCAACACATTTTCCCAATGAGAAATAACTGTTTATTCCTGTAGCATAAGAATCCATGTTTCGGGATTTGATGAACTCTTGGAAAGTATTTTCAGCATCCTGCTGGTTGTGAAAACATTGTTCCTGCAAAAAGTTGTCAAGATGCTTAAAGAGGTGGTAGTTTGTTGGCGAGAGGTCAGTTGAATATGATAGATGAAGCAAGACTTCGTAGCCCAATCGTTCAACTTTTGAAGCGTTGGTTGTGTGATGTGTGGTCGGGTGTTGTCATGGAGAAGAATCGGGCCCTTCGTGTTGTCCAATGCCGACTGCAGGCATTGCAGTTTTTGGTGCAACTCATCAATTTGCTGAGCAAACTTATGAGATGTAATGGTTTCACTGGGATTCAGAAAGCTGTAGTGGATCAGATCAGCAGCAGACCACCAAACATGACCTTTATTTAATGCAAGTTTGGCTTTGGGAAGTGCTTTGGAGCTACTTCTCAGTCCATCCACTGAGCTGGTCATCTCTAGTTGTCATATAAAATCCGCTTATTGTCGCACATCACAATTCAATAAAGAAATGGTTCGTTGTTGCATAGAATAAGAGAAGATGACACTTCAAAACAACAATTTTTTTGATATCTGATCAGCTCATGAGGCCCCCACTTATCAAGGTTTTTTGCCCTTCCAATTTGCTTCAAATGCCGAATGACCATAGAATGGTTGACATTGAGTTCTGGGGCAACTTCTTGTGTAGTTGTAAGAGGATTAGCTTTAATGATGGCTCTCAACTGGTCGTTGTCAACTTCCGATGGCTGGCTACTATGCTCCTCATCTTCAAGGCTCTCCTCTCCTTTGCAAAACTTCTTGAACCACCACTGCACTGTACGTTCATTAGCAGTTCCTGGGCCAAATGTGATGTTGATGTTGCCATTGTCTCGACTGCTTTATGACCCATTTGGAACTTGAATAAGAAAGTCGTTCAAATTTGCTTTTTGTCTAACATCATTCCTATAGTCTGCTTTATGACCCATTTAGAACTTGAATAAGAAAATCGTTCAAATTTGCTTTTTGTCTAACATCATTCCCATAGTCTAAAACAAATATAAAATAAACAGCAAATAATAGTCATTAGCAAAAAAATAAATAAAGTGAGAAATACACATTAAAATGATGTATAACATAACCATATTTATTAAAAATGTGTTCCAATATCACATGGCAAATTTCCACTTGCAAAAACTGCAATTATGTTTGCACCAACTTAACAGTATGTTCATTTTTTACACTTGGGGCCAGGAAGGTGGCCTACTCTTGGCATACAAAAATCACATCCCTGAACTTGGGCCCTGGAAGTGCTGTGACATCTTCTCGAATGCAATGCTTGGCCTCTGAACTTTCACGTTCCAAAAAGTTGTTATTATGATGAAGCTTTTCACCTTTCTTGGCTATTGGAAGAAGCCTATTGTTCACAGGTATTCACATTACAAACAAAACAAAAACAAAAAACAACTTGTCTTCCGCTTTTTCGCATTACAGTTCCATCAAAGAATTCTCAGCATGGCCCTTAAATGCTGAGTTTCTAGGTGTTTGTCTGTCTTTCCCTGAGTTAACTACCTTTTGGAGTTTGGGCTCCAGATAAAAATTCCTGGTGTTGTTTATCATCAGTGCTGCTCAGGGCCTCCTATTCTTGTTCATATCTACCTATTATCCTCTTTTCTCCCATCCTTCCTTGTCTCTTTTTCTCTCTTCCTCCTTCCTCTGTTTTTCCCTGTCTCTCCCTCCTGCTATCCCTTCATTTTTCTCACTTCTAAGTGTTAGTGTGTTCTTTCTGCTTCTGTGTCCTTAGCATGCATTCAATTGTACATGTTAAGGCAATTTTCCAAGCTGTGGCCATTTGCTCTGCACACTTCAACTCATACCAAGTCCTTCTCATGCAATACTATGATGGATTCCAACCCCAAAGAAGTAATTTTATAGAATGATTTTCATTTCTCCAAGTATATTCCCAGAAGGGGGATGGCTGTGTTGTATGGAAGGTTGATTTTTATAGATATTTTAGAAATTACCACATTATTTTCCACAGAGATTGTATAAGTTTACACTACCACCAACAGTGTAGAAGCATTCCCTTTTCCCACATCCTCTCCAGCATCTGTTTGCTGTGTGTGTGTGTGTGTGTGTGTGTGTGTGTGTGTGTGTGTGTGTGTCTGTGTGTCTGTGTGTGTGTGTGTTTCCAAGTAAGGGGCAGAATGGCCCACATAGCTATTGCCTTATTTTGGGACTTTGGATGAGTCCTAGTCACATTCAAGCCCATCTCCCAATTGCTGCCAGGACTTTACATTATGATTCTGAACACTTTGGACTTAACAATCTAGGAATAAGTTGTCATTTTCATGACCAAAGGTCTTCTAATATAGCAGTTTTCGCACCTTTCAAGGCTTGTTTTGCTTTGTTTTCTTCTGACAGTACTTTTTAAAATCCCCTCTGAAATCTTATGCAAACTTCAATATTTCAAACAGATCAAATTGGAGCTGCTGTGCTTGAGATGTAGATGCAGAATTCAGAGCTTTCCTCTCTCCTCTGCCACCTCAGCTATAGTTCTTTGGAGAAGAGTTTGATATACCTCAGGCTGGTCCCCTTCCCTTTCTGTTGAATTTTTTAAATTTTAAAGATGTGAGGTACAATTCAGGATTAGGTAGATGAGTGGTCATCATACAGGTAAAATTTGGGTATCTCTTTGGCCCTCACTTCGCCTGGTTTAAGATCAGGTATGCTTGTTAGTGTTATGTACCCATCTCCCTCCTTTGGCAGTATCCTGCCACTGTCAAACTTTCTTTCTTATAGTATAATGATAAATGTTCAGGGTCCACTTAAAAATGAGAACATGTGGTACTCAGTTCTTTGTTTCTGTGATAAATCACCGAGTATGGTACACTCTAAATCCATTCAAGTTGCTGTGAAGTTCATAATTTTGTCCTTCTTTATGGCTGTGTAATATTCCATCATGTATATGTACACATTATTTTATCCAGTCCAGTTTTGGTAAGCTGTACAGATGGTTCCATGTTTTAGTTATTGTGTAGGTATCTTTTTTATAGAATGATTTTAATTTCTCCAAGTATATTCCCAGACGGGGGATGGTTGTGTTGTATGGAAGGTCGATTTTTATAGATATTTTAGAAATCATCACATTATTTTCCACAGAGATTGTATAAGTTTGCACTCCCACCAACAGTGTAGAAACATTCCCTTTTCCGGCATCCTCTCCAGCATCTGTTGTTTTTTGTTATTGATGATGGCCATCCTGATTGGAGTTAGGTGGTATCTCAGTGTGGTTTTAATTGGCATTTTTCTGACGATTAGTGAGACTGAGCATTCATTCATGTATCTGTTAGCTGCTCGTATGTCTTCTTTTGAGAAGTATGTATTCATGTCTTTTGCCCACTTTTTAATAGGGTTATTTTTTTTTATTTTTGGCATATTTGAGTTCCTTGTGGATCCTAAATGTTAAACCTTTGTCAGATATACAGTTAGCAGATATTTTTTCCCATTCTGTGGGCTGTCTCCCCACTCTCTTGATGGTTTCTTTTGAGGTAACATACTTCCCGACCTTAAACTTTACTACAAGGATACAATAATCAAAACAGCCTGGTATTGGTACAAGAACAGGCATATAGACCAATGGAAAAGGATAGAGATTCCAGAAACAAAACCTCAATTTCTCAACCAACTCATCTTCAACAAGGCCTCCAACAATGACCACTGGGGAGAGGAGAACCTATTCAGTAAATGGTGCTGGGAAAACTGACTGACCACATGCAGAAGATTAAAACAGGACCCCTACCTATCACCATATACATAAACCAACTCTAAACATACAACCTCAAACTATAAGAATCTTAGAGAATTCAGGAGATACCCTTACAGATATTGGAATAGGCAACCAATTCTTGATGAAAACCTAAGATGCCCATGCCATAAGAGATATGATAGACAAGGGGACCTCGTCAAACCGAAAAGATTCTGCAAAGCAAAAGGTCCTCTTCCCTTTCAATACATAAGTAAGAAGTAGAAAATAGGGAAGAAGAAAGAACAGAAAGGCTCAGGGGTAGAAAGCTGAAGTACCTTGTGGCCAGGAGCCAGGTCATTGGTCCTGAATAAAACAAAAAAAAGGACAGCCTTGATTATATGTTTGTCAGTATTCTAACAGCTCTTCGGTCAGTACTGAGACTTAAAATGTAGAAGCATTGTTCTTTTTGAGACAGAAGGGGTCCTCTTCATTACTATTCCCTACAGCCAAAAGCCCCAGACAGAACTAGCTATGGATAATAGCTTGACAGATTATCATGCCTTTAATAGATTATTTGAGTAAATGTGTTATTACTTTACAATGAGGTTGTTATTTCCAAACTTTTGTTCTGAGAAGTGAGGCTGGGTCAGTCAAACCTAGTAAAGGCATATTTCCTCGATCCATTTGGCTATGTCATTCTATGCCACAGCTAGGATAGTCTCTGCCCACAGGCAGGAAGTGGCTAGATGAAGCAGGCCAGGGAGCTGAGATGAGACTGTCTGTTGTAGCCGTTGGAGTCATAAGAGATCAGCTCCTACTGTCTCCTAGCAAGGGGTACAGAGGCAGTGGGCTTTCAAGAAAGAGACTCTGGGGCAAAGATTGTTAATTCAGGGAAGCCCTTATTGACAGAGAGGTGAAGGGAGGCCCCGTCTCGCCCTATTCAGACCCTTCTTACTTTCTCCATCTCTCTCTGAGCTCAAAGTTGGTGTTAATGAGCTTCCTCTAATAGCCCTCAGCTGGTGCATGCTCACTGTCACTTTCCTGTTTCAAACCCCTCCTCTAACCTGAAATATTAGGAGAACACAATATTAATCTTTCTGCCTTCAATTTTTTTTAAAAAAAGTTTATGGTGAAAGATGCATGTAAATAAGTACGTATAAAACATGAGTGGGGATTAAAAATAATTAAAATGAAGAAAATGAAACAAATCTCCTTGTATCTACCATATAGCTTGGGAAATAACGTATTACCTCTATTTATAAGCCTGTAACTGGCAATCTTGTTAAAAATCTCAATAAAATTTTAATAATTTGTAAGATTATTTTATTCATGTGGTCACTCATATCATCTGCAAGTAATGACTCTTTTAGTTCTTCCTTTTTTTTTTTTTTTTTTTGCTAAGTTGGAGTCTCACTCTCTCGGCCAGGCTAGAGTGCAGTGGCACGCTAACGGCCACCACTGCCTCTACCTGCTGGGCTCAGGTGATCCTTCCTCCTCAGCCTTCCTAGTAGCTGGAACTATAGGCACGTGCCACCATGCCCAGTGATTTTTAAAAAATTTTTTATTATAGAGATGAGATCTTGCCATGTTGCCCAGGCTGGTCTCAAATCCGTGAGCTCAGGCAATCTTCTCACCTCAGCCTCCCAGAGTGCAGGGATTATAGGTGTGAGCCATAACACCCAGCTTTATTGCTTCCTTTTTCAATCCTTATGCCATTTACGCCATTGTTTTGCCTTACTGTGCCAGTTAAGACCTGTAGTACAATGTGGAATCAGAGTGGTAGGCATTCTTCTTTTATTCCTTACTTTTAAATGAAAAATGTACAATATTTTACTGTTGAGTTATTATGCTTCTGAAATATTTCATATGGATTGCGTTTATCAGTTTGAGGAAATTGCCACATCTAGTTTGCTCATCGATTTTATTGTAAATGGTTGTTGACTTTTATCAAATGTAGTTTCTACGTTTTTTGAGATAATTTTATAGCATAGTTTTTTTCTCTTTCTTTTTTTTTGAGTTGGAGTCTCACTCGGTCGCCCAGACTGGAGTGCAGTGGCCGACTCCCGGCCACCGCAGCCTCGACCTGCTGGGCTCCGGCGATCCTTCCGCCTCAGCCTTCCAAGTAGTCAGAATTACAGGCATGCACTACCACGCCCGGCTGATTTTTTGATTTATTGTAGAGATGAGGTCTTGCTGCCCAGGCGGGTCTCGAACCCGCGGGCTCAGGCAATCCACTCACCTCAGCCTCCCAAAGGCGCGAGATTACAGGCTGAGCCACCGAGCCCGGCTTCTCTTTCTTTTTTAATCATCTAAAGCAATGCAGTACTTTCCACTCATAGAATTTCAAATGTTAAAATAAATGTAAAGACTTGGAATTAGTCAAACTTGGTCATTTTTTAATACATTGCTAGATTTCATTTGCTAATATTTATTTAGTATTTTTATATTTATGTTCACGAGTTATACTAGTACATATTTTTCCTTTCTCATATTATTGTTGTCTGTTTTTCTATGGCAAGGTGACAGTAGCCTTATAAAAAGAATTAGGAAATATTACTCTTTTGTGTTCTGGAAGAGTTTGTATAAGTTTGGAATTATCTGCTTCTTTAATATTCAGTACAACTTGTCTGATGGTTGCTTAATAGGAAATCTTTAAAAGCATAAAAGGTTATAGGACCTTGCTTAATTCAATTTTAAAATTTATGTTTTTCTAGTGACTTGAATATTTTACTGAAATTTCTAAAAGTATGGATGTAAAGTTGTTTATAACATTGTCTTATCTTTTTTATTCTCTATTGCATCTACAGCTAAGAACCTTTCAATTCTTTATATTGTTTATTTGCACCTCTTCTTATGGTGTTGCTCCTTTTTATTTCAAAGACCACATTATCATCAAAACAATATTATTAAAACATGGAATTCGTCATATAATTATCTTCTACATTGACAAATCATAAGGGCACTTTCAAGACCCTTTATGATCTAGCTCCAGCCCAATTTTCCATTAAAAAAAAAAACTTATTTTCTACTTTGAGTTCCAACCACACAAAACTGGTGTACTTTTCCTGACATATTCTTAACTTTCATAACCCAGTGTCTTTGTTTATGCCTTTCCCACTATCTTGACCACCCTTTTTTAATATCTTTCTTATTTGAAATGTTCATTGTTTTTCAAGGTTCCTTGCAAATTCAACCTGATTTATAAATTTCCTTCTTATCCCCAAAGAGAATATATATCTCCTTCACCTGTGTTTCAAGCACATATTTCCTCAAACTTCTCCAAAGCAAGTATCATGTTGTTTTGTATTTTATGAGTTGCTTATATGCTTATGAACTCCTGTAGGTTGTGAGTCTTTTGAAAGCAAGCCCCTGTATTTTTCATGCCTGCATTCCAAACACCTACCAGGGGACTACTCAGAATTTGTTAATTCAGTTGAACTAAATTAATCTAGGTGGAATTGAACAGGCATTCACACTGGAGTAATGTGAAGATGTCCTTTCCTTTAAAAAACCCTCCTTCATTAACTGGCTAAATTCCTAAAGTCCCCCATTTGAGTGGCATTCATTTATCTTAATGTGTTTCTTTTCTGTCAAAAAATGCTAACTGGTCTGGACATGCAGAGGAGGCCTTGTCATACTCTACCCTTCAGAGTTCGTCCTGCCTTGTAAAAAGTGGGTAGATTTACTAGATCTTTCCTTAAGAAGAGAAATACTGATGGACAAGGAAAAGGAACACATCTAAAGGGAACAAAAGATGCAGAAAGTGATGGCTATATATTCTCATATTTGTTATCCTTTATTTAGTATCTATTTCAAGTATTGTGTCAAGTCATATGTAATCTTCATATCAACTAGAAGAGGTAGGTACTATTATCATCTCCAGTTTTACAGATGAGGAAACTGAGATTTTAGATAGGTTATACAATTTAGCCAAGGCCACTCAGCTTGTAAGTGGCAGAAGTGAGATTCAAAGTGAGGTTTGGCAGACTCTATACTTCTACTACCCAAGCTATCTCTTCTTTATAATTTCATCTCAAGACATCAGCTATTTCTCAAACACCTGTTATGTATATAACCTCTGCCTGGCTCCACACTATCCCACAGCCGGTTTTTCAGACATTTAAGTGGTCAGAATTGACCTCATATTTGCTGATTGATCTTGGAAGCTGCTGGAATGAGGCAAGAATATGTGCAACCGCTGTGACTGCTTCTAGTCGCTACAGCATCTCTCTCTACTATTTGAGTGAGAGCTTCAGTGTTTTGAAAGGATTTGGAATGTCTTCAGAAACAAAAGTCTCTGCTATGTCATGCCATTCCAACCTCACCTATATACCATTCCCTAAACCTGAACACATCAAAAGTCCAGCTCTTAGAAACAACCGCTTCCTTGATTAAAGGGGAGGGAAGTAATGATTGCCAATGAAGCTGGAACAAGAGTGTCTCAGGTATTAGCTCAGAGGGCCAACCAGAGAGCATGAATGTTTGGGAATTTGCATATATTTAGGGTCAATTTGTAGTTTGCAGTTTCAAGGCAGACCTCTGCTAGCTGTGAGAACACACTTTTCCTCCCCTCACCCTGCCAATCAACAGAGCCATGTTAGGGATGCCAGGTCAATAATTTTACAGGTCAGCTAGTCTAAACCCCTCACTGTGTAGACAAGGTGCTGAAGACCAGAGAGAGGAAGTGTCTTATTCAGAGTCACATAGTAGGGTGAGGGTTGAGCCTGCCTTAAGACTCAGCACTTTTGTTAGAATGTCCCAGGTTGAAAAACTTTATGTGGCCCTCAGGGTAAACTACCCTTTCTATCAGTTACTTTTTCTATGGAACATGATCTATTTTCAGTAGTCTTTTAATGCCTTGAAGACTGAAAGTACATTTTGTCATTGATTTGGATTCCCTACTGTGACTTGTTCATAGTTGGCCCTCAGCAGGTGTTTGTTGCCTTAATCAGTCCAGTCTTCTCCTGTTCTGACCCTTATTCAACAGGACTCCTAGTGTCTGTGTGGCCTTGCCCCTGGCATGGTGCAGCCCTCCACTGTATGCAACTCCTCTCACCTGGAGGTGGCTTCTACGCATGCTGAACCTCAGCTCTTCCACAACCAGCACCTCCATAAGCTACAGTTTCTCGAATTCCATGCCTAACTCTGTTTCTGATTCATGTAAGTTTTTAATAATTGTTTTGCCTTGGGTACATACAGTTTGTAGAGTTTTTTTTCACTTAACTTTAGAGCTATATAATTCTTTGCACAGCTACATTAAGAAAGAAGTACACCTCATCAAAAAGGGTACCTGCACAATGAATATTTGTATACCTAACCCTGAATTGTACCCCACAATTTTAAAATAAAAAAAAATTAAGAAAATCAACAACAAAAAAAGGAATAGAGCTATCCTACCATGTCCATAAGATGCAGAGTAAATCGGTTCTGAATCTTGGTTTTCTAGGTTCTGTCACATTTTTAAGAAAGGAATTCTCTCTTGGAGTATTAATCTAACTAAAAACACCCAACAGGTACTGGAGGGGGCCTGTATGGAGGAACCTGATACCTGAATGTTGTATCAGGTTTGCTAGTCTTCTTCATTTACATTTCTATATTAAGCTGAAGTGCTACCCTGGTATCCTTTATCAAGCAAAGTGTCTTTGGTCAAGTCACTTCATCTTTCCCAGTCTCAATCCCTTTATCTGTTGATAGAGATAAAAACCCTGGCCACGAAATGTTGGGAGAATCCAATGAAGTAATGTCTGTTGAAACACTTGAACATGGTGTATGCAGTTCTTTGAACTGTAGCAGTACACTTTTTTACTATCAGAGAGCTTAAAAGATAATAAAGGCCGGGCACAGTGGTTCAAGCCTGTAATCCCAGCACTTTGGGAGGCCAAGGTGAGAGGATTGCCTGAGTCCAGGGGTTCATGACCAGCCTGGGCAACTTGATGAGACCTCGTCTCTACAAGAAATCAAAAAATTAGCCAGGCATGGTGGCGCACATCTGTAGTTCCAGCTACTTAGAAGGCTGAGGCAGAAAGATCGCCTGAGCCCAGCAGGTCAAGGCTGTGGTGGCCATGAGCATGCCACTTACTCCAGCCTGGGTGACAGAGTGAGGCTCCAATTCAAAAAAAAAAAAAAGAAGATAATGAAATCCAACTGTGTGTGTGTGGGCAGGGAGGGGTTGTGACAACAGAGATAAGAGATACCATTGTACTCTTGTGAATGTCTTTTAAGTCCAGTGTCCTGAGTGCTACTCAGCATTTGCATCTTGGATCAATAGAAACCCTGCAGACTGAAGCCACTGGCACCCCCAGCAGCCTGAAGTCATTAGTTGTCCTTCCCTAGAAGAGCATTTTGTAAAGGTAGTGCCCCCAGTGTGGATTCGGGGATCACATCTTTCTTTAACATCCAAATAATAGCTGAGCAAGTAATGCAGTAAGTCCACAGCCCTCCCTCAGTGTCTCTGAGAGTTCCCTGCTCCCTGGTGGTGGGTTGGAGCTTATCTATTTTTCTTGAATCAGTTCCATCTGCAATTCCTTCTTCTCTGTCCCTTGCTCTCCTAGCAATAGCAGATGTTTAAAAGTATAAGTGAACAGCTCTGAAGGCAGCTTCCAAGGCAGAGCTGTCTGAAGGTTGTATGCACAGGTGGAGCAGTAAGAATTAGCAAGGAACAACTTTTAAGGCCAGAAATCACATTATTGTGAAAGCTAAGGTGTGATTGTGACAACTGTCCCCAGTCCACTGGAACCACATCTTCCACCTGGTCTGTTGCAGAAGGCTGACCAACAGATTTATTTTATGTCTCTTTTCATAGGGACGATTTTGCTTGCAGTTGGTTCTGGTCAATAGTGTTCCATAGGTGTTTGCAGCATGCCCCAGCGCTTACACCTGGAAAACTGATGCCTCCTTTATTATTCTTGTCCCTCTTGACCTCTCCAAGCTCTTTTTTTTCCTTTTGAGTTGGAGTCCCACTCTGTCACCCAGACTGGAGGGCAATGGCCCGCTCCCGGACACCACAGCCTTGATCTGCTGGACTCCTGCGATCTTCCCTCCCCAGCCTTTCAAGTAGCCAGAACTACAGGAGCGTGCTACCATGTCTGGCTAATTTTTGATTTATTGTAGAGACAAGGTCTCGCCAAGTTGCCCAGGTGGGTCTCGAACCCGTGGGCTCAGGCAATCCTCTTGCCTCGGCCTCCCAAAGTGCTGGGATTATAGGCTGAGCCACCAAGCCCGGCCTCCAAACTCTTGATTGTTTGTAGTCATTCCATTTTGGCCTTCCTGAAAGTTGTGAAACAGATTTTGTTATAGGAAGATTTGTGATGTGTTTTACTGGTATAGAAGTGACTTTATTGAGTATTCTTGTCTCATTCCAAGTAAGATCAGAAACTCATCTTAGAGGAGAAAACCAAATCTAGCTAGTTAATTTTTAGCAGATATCATCACTGAATGGTGAGAGAATCAGACAAATTGCTCTGAGTAGGTCAAACATAAACATGCAGTGCCAAGTATTAGTTTCTCTTCTGGGGTTTTTGGACTTCTTGAGATGACTATAAGAACATGGTGGAGAATTAATCAGGGATCTCCTTTTGCTCTATTTCTCCCATCTACTTTTGCAGACTTTCACTTGCTAAATCCTAGCTTCTGAATGGACATATCTAATTGCCAAGTAGCTCCAATGCCTTTTGTTGTTGGAGAATTGGTACACCAAAAAGCTTCAGCTAGAAGCCAAGACTCAGAAAAGCAATGGTCACACACAATGGGATGCAATTGTTGATTTGATCACAGTAAGGGCGGTTGTTTGAACTGACTGGTTTCTGCCTGCATATTCCACCCCCATACTGCTCTCTGAAAAAAGGCAATAGTTAGGAATGTACTGATGAGATCATACAATTTGAAATTTGAAAATATAAAGAGGTGCTCAATTATGCCAGTTTGACCAAAAGCAGTCCAGCGTAGGACTGTATAATCAGAAGCTATTTAGTGAGTCACATCCTTTCAGGGAGCAAAAGCCTCTAATGAGTAAGATAGGTGTGACCTGGAACTACTTACTGCTTCAGATAACTTGGGTGGCATTCAGCAAGTAAGCATAGCCCTAATGGAAGAGAAGGAAAAGTGTAGCTAGCAGTCATCCCTCCTCTCCACTGCCCAGGCCATTTCACTTCTTTAGTAGGCTGTTAATACCTCTTATCTGTATTGCAACAAACAGCCTCCTAACTGTTCTCCAACTTCCTACACCTCTATTCTCTGGCCTCTTCCCCTTCCAGCATTTCATATAAAGCAATAAATCATTCTAGAGCGCAGTTCTATGACCTTAGTCCTGTATTCAGACTCCAGCAGCTAAGGAACAGTCTCCCTTCCTCAGTTTCTTGTCCATAGGCTTTCCAACCCACTGAACAGCCCATATCTCTCTGTTCTCCTTTACCTGAGCTCATTTCCAGTCTGATTGTACTTCTTACCGCTTGCTGAACACACTCTGAAGTTTCCTCTCTCTGCTGTAGCTGTTCACCAAACGTATTTTCCCTTTCCATGATTTTACCCATCATTCGTCCATGTCATCTATTTTACTAAGCTTCCCTTGACACACTACTCCCAAGTGGAAAAAGTTTTCTTCCTCTGAACTTACATAGCTAGTTGATTAAACTTTTCTCTTGCCTTAAATTCGCGTGTTCCTGATTTGTCTGTTTCCCTCAGTGGACTATGAGCTCCTTGAGGGAGAGGACTTGTGCCAGATGCATTGTCACATTCTGCCTTGGGGCCTTTGGTAAATGTTACAGTGGCTCCAACTACCAGACCGACTAAAAGCTTGCAAATACCCAGAGATCCTGTAGAAGATGACAAAAACAAATAGTTTCCCTTCTCAGGACTTCAGGTTTCTGGCCTACAAATTGGGGGCAGTAGCGAAGTGGGGGAGGTAGCAAAGTTTGCTATCTAAGGTCCTGACTAGTTTTAGGATTCTATGACTAACTTTCCAAAAAGGGTTTATGTGACTATGAAGTTTTTCTGCTTAGATTCCAAATTGCTCTGTCTGTGGTGTGGGCTTCTACTACCTTTGCTTCCATCTTTGGACAAGAAAAGGGACCCAAGGATAGCCTTTGCTTTGTTTGCCTCTTGAGACCAGAGTTCTCCCAATATTTCCAGTGCCTTTCTGATTTATGACCCTATAAAACAAGGCACTGTTTTGTAATCATACAGAATCCATCTGACACAGCTGTAATGCAGGTTTAATATTGAATATAGTGCCTAATAGTAAGCACTAAAGGAATCTTTGCTGTTTTCATTATCATTATTAACAGTCACTTTCCAGTAAGACAGAACTGAGTTCAAACCTTTGTTTCATCACATACTAGTGTTGTGACTAATGATGTCAGGTTTCTGATCTATCGAAACCTCTGCTGGAGACTTATCTTGCAGATGTATTGTCAGTACATGGTGCTTGATATTTCATAGCTCAAAAGCGTAGCTATTGTTATTAGTAGTAGTAGTAGTTTTATGTGCCTTATTGTAGTATAGGAACTTAATACATTTATTCAAAAGCCAATTTTAAGTGCCAGCTGTCTTCTGGGAGCTATGAAAAGCACCTTAATAATAATGGTAACCAAGGTGATATTAATTTTACCTATCACTAACATTTATTGAGCACTTTCTGTGCTGTAGGCAGTGTGAAGAGCTTTACAAGCATCTTTTCATTAAATCCTTAACAACAAGTTTAGGGGCTAAGTACTATTATTATCCTCATTTTATAGATGAGGAAAACAGACCACACAGAAGTTAAGAAACTTGCAGAAAATTGCTCCAGGATTTGAGTGGAGATGAAGAAACGGGCATACAAAACTAGTCAGTGATAGACATAAAATTTGAGTCCAGGGTTTTTTTGTCTCGAAAACCCATCATTTCTTTCTTTTTCTTTTTTTTTTTTTTGAGTTGGAGTCTCACTCGGTCACCCAGACTGGAGTGCAGTGGCCGCTGCCGGCCACCGCAGCCTCGACCTGCTGGGCTCCGGCGATCCTTTTGCCTCAGCCTTCCGAGTAGCCGGAATTACAGGTGCGCGCTACCATGCCCGGCTGATTTTTTGATTTATTGTAGAGATGAGGTCTCACTGCCCAGGCAGGTCTTGAACCCGCGGGCTCAGGCAATCCACTCACCTCAGCCTCCCAGAGGCGCGGGATTATAGGCTGAGCCACCCAGCCCGGCTAAAACCCATCATTTCTATCAGTCCACAAGCATTCAATGGAATCAACGACATGGAAATTTACATGGACATGAGGACAGCATCTGAAAGTTTGTTTTCAACCCTTCATGAGAGTCTAGTTAGGGGTACCACGTAGATATGAACATAAAGAAGTTATGATATTTTAAAAAAAATCTTATAAGAATAATATTATATTTTATTCAATTCAGTTACTTTAAAAAGCCAGAAGGACCTTAGTATTTTTGTAGTCCAGGAGTTTTCAATTTAGATTTACCTACTGAAATAAATTAGAGTGCACTACTATAGTCCATGAGCCACCTGCTGCTCTGTATGCCAGGACTCCTCTGTGGTGCTTCTGCCATCTGTCCTCAGCTGCTTCTCTGCCTTGCTTCCTCCGGTTTCCTCCCCCTCCACACACACACACACACACACACACACACACACACACACACACACACACACACACACACATACAGAGAGAGAGAGAGAGAGAGAGAGAGAGAGAGACACTGTTAGACACTGACGAGAGAGAGAGAGAGAGAGAGAGAGAGAGAGAGAGACACTGTTAGACACTGGCACTGGAAGTTATTATTGGGGTTTTATCATAATCTAGGTAACCACCTTAGTCCATTTGGGCTGCTATAACAAAATACCATAAGCTGGATGGTTTATAAGCAACACAGATTTCTTTTTCTTTTTTTTTTTTTTGAGTTGGAGTCTCACTCTGTCGCCCAGACTGGAGTGCAGTGGCCACTCCCGGCCACCACAGCCTCGACCTGTTGGGCTCCGGCGATCCTTCCGCCTCAGCCTTCCGAGTAGCCGGAATTACAGGCATGCGCTACCATGCCCGGCTGATTTTTTTTGATTTATTGTAAAGATGAGGTCTTGCTGCCCAGGCGGGTCTCGAACCCGCGGGCTCAGGCAATCCACTCACCTCAGCCTCCCAAATGCGCGGGATTACAGGCTGAGCCACCGAGCCCGGCTTATTTTTCACCATTCCAGAAACTGGGAAATCTAGAATCAAGATACCGGAAGAGTTGGTGTTTGGTGAGGGCCCACTTTCTGGCCTATAGGTGTTACCTTCTCACTGTATTTTCATGTGGTAGAAGGAATGAAGGAGTTCTTTGTGACTTTTCTATAAGGGCACTGTCCTACCTACTCACGAAGCCTCCATCCTTATGACCTAATAACTTCTCAGAATTCATCAACTCAGAGATTAGGATTTCAACATATGAGTTTTGAAGGGACACAATCAGACTTTGGCATCCTCAAAGAAGTGTACTCCTCATATGTGTGTCACTGTAGGAAAAATGATTGTGAAAATGGTTGGTGTTCTCATTTTATCCCTGGTTTGGACACTTCGATAGGGGACATATCATTGGCACTCCTTTTGAAGTTTGATCAACATCCACCTATATATAGTTGCCAAATTTAGTATCAGCAATATTATTGTTATTATTTTTCTTGCAAGTAAGGCTGAGTAAATTCAACTGTAGCTAAGTTTGTTGAAACTGGGAACACCCTGTCAGTTGTTCCTTGCATTAAAATCCCAACATAAAACTGACCTTGTGCTAAATTGATTATGTGCACAGATAGGGATATGTTTTTTTTTCCCCTGTAGGATTATTTGTTGCCTTATTTTTTTTCTCTTTTAATTTTCATTTTGAAATTGTGGGGTACAATTCAGGGTTAGGTATACAAATGTTCATTGTGTAGGTACCCTTATTGATGAGGTGTGCTCCCCCTTCCCCAGGCGGATATCGACTACTGTCAATCCCAGCTACCCACTTCCCAACCCCCTCCCAGCAGTTTCCTGCTGCTTTCAATCCCTTTCCTACAGTAATACAGTAGTTGTTCAAGGTCCACTTATGAGTGAGAACATATGGCACTCAGCTCTTTGTTTCTGTGAGAGATCACTCAGTATTACAAACTAATTCCATCCACGTTGCTGTGAAGTTCATTATTTTGTTCTTTATGGCTGCGTAATATTCCATTGCATATATTTGCCACATTTTTTTTTATCCAGTCCTCTTTTGATGGGCAGCACATTTGGTTCCATGTTCTTACTTTTGTGAACAATGCTGTGATAAACATACGTGTGCAGGTATCTTTTTTATAGAGTGACCTGAGTTCTTCCCAGTATATTCCCAGTAGGGGGATTGTGGGGTCATATGGAAGGTCAATTTTTAGAACTTTTAGGAGTCTCCACACGGATTTCCACAGAGGCTGTACTAGTTTACACTCCCACCAGCAGTGTAGAAGTGTTCCCCTTTCACCACATCCTCTCCCGCATCTGTTATTTTTTGAGTTATTTATGATGGCCATTCTGACTGGAGTTAGGTGGTATCTCAGTGTAGTTTTAATTTGCATCTCCTTGATGGCTAGCGAGGCTAAACATTTTTTCATGTGTCTGTTGGCTGCTCATATGTCTTCTTTTGGGAAGTGTCTATTCATATCTTTGGCCCACTTTCTAGTGGGGCTGTTTTTTTTTTTTTTTTTTTCTTTTCAGCACATTTGAGTTCCTTGTGGATCCTTGATGTTAGGCCTTTGTCAGACATGAAGTTGGCAAATATTTTTCCCAGTCTGTGGGCTGTCTCCCTGCTCTCTTGGTGGTTTCTTTGGCTTTGCAGAAGCTTGTCAGTTTAATGAGATCCCACTTGTCTATCTTATCTCTTATGGCCTGGGCACTTTGGGTTTTGAACAGGAATTGGTTGCCAGTTCCAACTTCCATAAGAATATTTCCTGCATTTTCTTAGGTTCTTACAGTTTGAGTTTCAAATTTTGGTCTGTGATCCATTTAGACTTAATTTTTGTTTTTGGGGATAGGTAGGGGTTCTGTTTCAATCTTCTGCATGTGGTCAGCCAGTTTTTCCAGCACCATTTACTAAATAAGTTCTCCTGTCTCCAGTAGTGGGTGATGGAGGCTTTGTTGAAGATGAGTTGGTTGAGAAATTGAGATTTTGCTTCTGGAATCTCAATTCTATTCCTTTGGTCTATATGCCTGTTCTTATACCAATGCCAAGCTGTTTTGATTATTGTAGCTTTATAGTATAGTTTAAAGTCTGGGAATGTGATACTGCCTCCTTTTTTTTTTTTTTGCTGAGGATTGTTTTGACTATTCTTGGTCATTTATGTTTCTGTATAAATTCCTGTATTGTTTTTTCTAGGTCTGAGAAGAATGTTGCTGGTAATTTGATGGATATTGCATTAAATCTGTAGATTGCCTTAGGTAAAATGGGTATCTTAACAATGTTGGTTCTTCCAATCCTTGAGCATGGAACATTTTCCCACTTGTTTGGGTCATCTTTGATTTCTTTGAGCAGGAATATGTTAAATAGGTTTCCTTCCTTTCTGCTTTCTGCTCAAGTTACCACTTAACAAGTCATCATTGGCTTTTCAATGGGCAAGAAAGAGGTTGAGCTCCTTTGTCTTGTTTATTCTGAATTCTATGGCCTGATGTTGAATCAGCATATAGGGTTTCACTGCTAGGGTGTGCAATGGGTAAACCTCCAGAGACTGGAATCCAGATTCAATTCAGGTAATTCTCTCCAAATGTATCCAAACTCCTCAGAGTGCCAGAGCTGCTCAGCAAGTTTTTGAAAACTTGCCATTTTTCAGGAATAGCACACTCCAGCTTATTATACTTATGACCGTATGGGCATGTCACAAAACTGCAACTTGGTGACATGTAACTTAACAAGATGTTCCAAAAGGTTCTTATTGCCTCTCTCATATCAATGCTTCTTTGATTTCACATTGCAGATCACTGGCAACTGTATAGTCCAACTATGGAGACACATTTAAGAGTCAGTTGATCATAGGACTTTTCAGAAACTATGGAGACGTATTTAAGAGTCATTCGATCATAGCCCCTCCCCCCCAAAAAAACGAGCAAGGTATAATTTTTTTTTGCTGTGGATGGAAAGATTTTAGTGTTCCTCAAATAAACAATCTAGCTGAGTTGTGGAATCAGGGCAGTGTGAGGGGTGCAGACACAGAAATTGTTGTGCTAATGATAGTGTTTTGGAGACGCGGATAAAACCCAGATATTCCACTCTCCCAGGGATAAAGTGGTAGGGCCAAGAAGGTATGGAGCATTACTGTTAATCCATAGCCCGTTACCCGCTTCTTACAGCTAAAATAACTGTCAAACAAGGATGAGTTTGTGCAATACAATCATCAAAATATACAACCAATGTACAGTATATCAAAGGATTTTCGGTGTACAAAGCAAATTTTGAAAAATGACATGGAGGTAGAGAATCTGATCTAAATATTTATTAATCGGACTAAATATTTATTTAAAAATAATTTTAACATAGAAAAATAAATTAAGAAAAGACTAGCAACAGATTATTGTGGAAAGAATGCAGGACAAGGACACTGGAATTTTATATCTGGTTTTCTAACTTAACTTGTGTGTTCCAGTCTTTTCTTCTCTCACCTCAGTTCCCTATACTGTAAAAGGAAATGACTTAACTTTCTTTTTCAGTTCTGACATCCTATGACTATGATAATGCCATGATAAAAACTGCATGTTGGTTAATAATATAAATTTCCTCACAACAAATTGAAAAGGTTTCTTTTTTCTTTTTTTGTGTGTGTTGGAGTCTCACTCTGTCGCCCAGATTGGAGCGCAGTGCCTGCTCCCGGCCACCACATCCTTGACCTGCCGGGCTCCGGCGATCCTTCCGCCTCAGTCTTCCGAGTAGCCGGAATTACAGGCGCACACTACCACGCCTGGCTAATTTTTTGATTTATTGTAGAGATGAGGTCTCGCTGCCCAGGCGGGTCTCGAACCCGCGGGCTCAGGCAATTCACTCACCTCAGCCTCCCAAAGGCGCGGGATTACAGGCTGAGCCACCAATCCCGGCTGAAAAGGTTTCTTTTAAAAGTTTGATCTAGGTGCACAGAGTGTACGTGTTGGACACACAAAAGCTACAGAAGCACATTTTTCACATCCATAATGAAGTTACTTGAGTTCAGTGTTAATTAATTGATTAATTAATTAGTCAGCGGATTCTCATTCTGTTGCCCAGGCTGGAATACAGTGGCACAATCACAGCTCACTGCAGCTTCTACTTCTTGGGCTCAGACTGTCCTCCCTCCTCAGCCCCTTGAGTAGCTAGGACTACAGGCATGTGCCACCATGCCAGGCTAATTTTTTGATGTTTTCTGTAGAGATAAGATCTCACTATGTTGCCCAGGCTTGTCTCAAACTTCTGAGCTCAAACATGTCTCCCATCTCAGCCTCCCAGAATTCTAGGATTACAGGTGTGTTCCACCACACCCAGCGATTTTTGTTTTGAGGTAAAATTCACACAACACAAAATTAGCCATTTTTAATTTTTAACATTTTTATTATACAGATACATAATAATGTGTATATGTATGGAGCACATGTGATAATTTTGGTGCAAGCATACAATTTGACCAATGTGTAATGATCAAATCAGGGTCCTTTGGGTATTCCTCACCTCAAGCATTTATTATATCTTTGTGATAGAACCATTCCAATACCACTCTTTTAGTTATTTTGAAATAAACAATAAATTATTGTTAGCTACTTAAAAAAAAATTTTTTTTTTTGGAGATGGAATCTCACTCTGTTGCCCAGACTGGAGTACAGTGGCCGCTCCTGGCTACCGCAGCCTCGACCTGCTGGGCTCCGGCGATCCTTCCGTCTCAGCCTTCCAAGTAGCTGGAACTACAGGTGCGCACTACCACGCCTGGCTCATTTTTGATTTATTGTAGAGATGAGGTCTCGCCAAGTTGCCCAGGCGGGTCTCGAAACCGCGGGCTCAGGCAATCCACTCACCTCAGCCTCCCAAAGTGCGGGATTACAGACTGAGCCACCAAGCCTGGCTTGTTAGCTACTTTTAAATGTGCAATTCAGTGGTATTTAGCACATTCACGATGTTGTTCAGTCATCACCTCTGTCTAGTTTCACATTTTCATGATGCCAAAATAAAACTCCATACTCATTTAAACATCCACTCCTCATTCTCCCCTTCCCTCCAGAATGGCATAACTTTAAAATTGGATCATCTTCCTTTATCTTTCCAACATGGTAAATTTGGGGTACAGCAAGCAGGTGCCTGTCTGCTTCCTGGGAGGCTTGAGGATTCTGGAAACTAGCATATCACCCTCTGAAACCCGGTTTTGCCTACTTTGAGAGACTTGGAGGTTTAGAGGTAGGCAACCTATCTGTCATAACATTAAACAAATAAAAGTTCATTGTAAGCCGGGCTCGGTGGCTCAGCCTGTAATCCTGCGCCTTTGGGAGGCTGAGGTGAATGAATTGCCTGAGGTCATGGGTTCGAGACCCGCCTGGGCAGCGAGACCTCATCTCTACAATAAATCAAAAAATCAGCCGGGCGTGGTAGCGCATGCCTGTAATTCCGGCTTCTTGGAAGGCTGAGGAGGAAGGATCGCTGGAGCCCAGCAGGTCGAGGCTGCAGTGGCCGGGAGCAGCCACTGCACTCCAGTCTGGGCGATGGAGTGAGACTCCAACTCAGAAAAAAAAAAAGTTCATTGTTTAAAACAAATCATTAAAAACAAAACTCAGAAAGTTCAGCTAAATCCAAATAAAAAGTCACCTAAGTTTCTGTTACTCAGAGAAAAATCACCATTTAGTGTAAAGTCTTTGGGAAATTTTCTCTGCATATTAATATATCTACTGTATACTTGCAAAAGTAAGATCATATGGTACATGTTTTATAGTATTGTATTTCCAAGGTAAACAGTTTGTTCAAATTAATATGAAATAGGTTTATAAAATAGAACATAGAGCATCTGTTTTCTAACCTTATTTTTTTCATTGAACAATATATTTTGGACTTATTTTTGTGTCAATAAATATAATTTCAGAGCACCATTTTAATTGCTGCCTAGTAGCCTATTGTATGTACAGGGGGCAACCCCCCAAACAACAGAATTTATGATTAAAAGATTGTGTATTGGTCGGGTGCGGTAATCCCAGCAATTTGGGGGGCCAAGGTGAGAGGATTGCCTGAGCCTGCGGGTTTGAGATCAGCCTGGGCAACTTGGTGAGACCTCATCTCTACAATAAATCACAAAAATTAGCCTGTTGTGTTGGCATTCACCTGTAGTTCCAGCTACTTGGAAGGCTAAGGCGGAAGGATTGCCTAAGCCTAGCAGGTTGAGGTTGAGGTGGCCACGAGCATGCCATTGCACTCCAGCCTGGGTGACAGAATGAGACTCCAACTCAAAAAAAATTATTCTTACATTTTCATACTTCAGTTACCTTCAAAGAACTTTTTATTTGATGCAATACACTTATTAAGATGCTTTTTCCTCTGTTCAGAACAGGTTTTGAACTAGTCAAATTTGATGCCTTTTAGTGCTTCTGTCATTTTTTGTTTCACCACTTCCACATTGGCAAATATTTCACTTTGAGGACTTTTTTTCATCTAGTGAAACAAAGAAGTTGCTTGAGGAGAGATAGGGTGAATTGGAAATGTGGGGAATGGGAGATATTCCATTTTTGGTCAAAACTGCTGAACACTCAGTGCAGTATGAGCAAGTGTGTTCATAAATCACCCATCATGAAATGGGCAAACACAATGAAAGTATCTCCAAAAATAAATGAACTGAAGCAGAATGCAGTCTCTCACAACACTAGCTGGTACACTGATGCTGATGAATTTTTAGAACACTTACCTAGAGGGAGAAGTCTGTACCACAAGGGCCCTGCCCTTCAAAAGACAAGTCGGGGTTATTTTGGATCTCCCTCATATATGTTGCAATTTCCCTGACTAGGCTCATTTTTCTTCTAACATTTGGGTAGTTTCCAATTGTCGACTATTAAAACTATGTTGCAGTATATGCCTAAATTTGTACCCACATCTATGATTAGTTCCTTGACAAATTTGAATACTTGAACTTTGCTCATAATGATAATGATGATGCAATGTAGTGAAACTATAGCAAAAATATAGTCATCCATATTGGAGCCATGTGCTTTATTCATTCTCATTCTTTCATTCATTTATCTATCTATCTATTTGTTTATTTATTTATTTATCTATAGAGACGAGGTATTGCTAAATTGCCCACGCTGGTCTCGAACTCCTGGGCTTAAGCAATTCTCCTGCTTTGGCTGGTATTGCAGGCATGAACAAGTTCCTCCAGTCAAGATACCTTTTTTTTAAATTGTGAAGTTGTGGGGTACAGTTAAGGGTTAGGTATACAATTGCGTTTCATTCAGGCACCCTGTTGATACGGGATGTTTCCCCGTACCCAGACAGATATTTGCTACTGTTAATCCCATCTCCCTCCCCCCACCATAGTTTCCCAGTGCGGCCAGTCATTTTCGTATAGTATTGCATTGGATGTTTAAGGTCCATTATATGAGTGAGAACATGTGATACTCGGATCTTTGTTTCTGTGAGAGGTCGCTCAGTATTATAGACTCTAGTTCCATCCAGGTTGCTGCAAAATTCATGATTTTGTTCTTTTTTATGGCTGCGTAGTATTCCATCGTGTATATGTACCACATTTTTTAAATCCAGTCCTCTTTTGAGGGGCTGCATGGCTGTTTCCAGGTTCTTGCTATTGTGAACAATGCTGCGATAAACATGCGTGTGCAGGTATCTTTTTTATAGAGTGATTTGTGTTCTTCAGGATATATTCCCAGTAGGGGGATTGCGGGGTCATATGGGAGGTTGGTATTTAGAGCTTTTAAGAATCGCCACACTGCTTTCCACAGAGGTTGCACTAGTTTACACTCCCACCAACAGTGTAGAAGTGTTCCCTTTTCACCACACCCTCTCCAGCAGCTGTTATTTTTTGAGTTGTTGATAATTGTCATTCTGACTGGGGTTAGGTGGTATCTCAGTGTGGTTTTGATTTGCATCTCCCTGATGATTAGTGAGGTTGAACATTTCTTCATGTGTTTGTTGGCTGCTCAGATGTTTTCCTTTGTGAAGTGTCTGTTCATATCTTTTGCCCATTTTATAATGGGGTTGTTTGTTTTTTTCTTTTCTGCACACTTGAGTTCCTTGTAGATCCAGGATGTTAAGCCTTTGTCGGACCTGGAGTTGGCAAATACTTTTTCCAAGTCTGTAGGCTGTCTCCCTGCTCTCTTGATGGTTTCTTTGGCTTTGCAGAAGCTTGTCAGTTTAATAAGGTCCCACTTGTCTATTTTCTCTCTTATGAGCTGTGGGTTTTGGGTTTTGTTCAGGAATTGGATGCCAGTTCCAATTTCCATGAGGGTTTTTCCTTCATTTTCTAAGGTTCTTATGGTTTGAGGTTTTACATTTAGGTCTCTGATCCATTTGGAATTAACCTTTGTGCATGGGGATAGATAGGGGTCCTGTTTCAATCTTCTGCATGTGGTCAGCCAGTTTTCCCAGCACCATTTACTGAATAGGTTCTCCTCTCCCCAGTGGTAGGTGGTGGAGGCTTTGTCAAAGATGAGTTGGTTGAGAAATTGAGGTTTTGCTTCTGGAATCTCAATTCTATTCCATTGATCTACATGCCTGTTCCTATACCAATACCAAGCTGTTTTGATGATTGTAGCTTTATAGTAAAGTTTGAAGTCTGGTAGTGTGATACCACCTGCTTTGTTTTTTTTACTGAGGATTGTTCTGGCTATTCTTGGACGTTTGTGTTTCCATATGAATTCCTGCATTGTTTTTTCTAGGTCTGAGAAGAATGTTGCTGGTAATTTGATGGGTATTGCATGGAATTTGTAGATTGCCTTAGGTAAGATGGACATCTTCACAATGTTGATTCTTCCGATCCATGAGCATGGGATATTTTTCCACTTGTTTGTGTACTTTGATTTCTTTGAGCAGTGTTTTGTAGTTTTCCTTGTAAAGGTCTTTCACATCTCTGGTTAGGAAGATGCCAAGGTATTTCATTGTTTTTGCGGCTATTGTGAATGGAATTGTGTTTTTTATTTGGGTTTCTGTTTGTTTATTATTGGTGTAGAGAAATGCAATTGTCTTTTGTACATTTATTTTGTATCCTGAGACTTTGCCAAAGGTCTTTATCAGTGTAAGGAGGTTTTTGACAGATTCTCTTGGGTTTTCAAGGTATACAATCATGTCGTCTGCAAAGAGAGATAACTTGACTTCCTCTTTTCCTATTTGGATACCCCTGATTGCCTTCTCTTCTCTGATTGCTCGAGCCAGGACTTCCAATACTATGTTGAACAGGAGGGGTGAGAGTGGGCATCCTTGTCTTGTTCCAGTTTTCAGGGGAAATGGTTCTAATTTTTGTCCATTTAGGAATATGCTTGCTGTGGGTTTCTTGTAGATGGCTTTTACTATTTTGAGGTATGTTCTCCGTATGCCTAGATGTTCAAGCGTTTTTATCAAGAAGGGGTGCTGGATTTTATCAAAAGCTTTTTCTGCATCTAATGATATAATCATGTGGTTTTTGTTTTGACATTTGTTGATGTATTTAATTACATTTATGGTTTTATGAATGTTGAACCAGCCTTGCATCCCAGGAATGAAGCCTACTTGGTCATGATGGATGATTTTTGAGATGTATTGCGGAATCCAGTTTGCTAGGATCTTGTTGAGAATTTTGGCATCAATGTTCATCAAAGATATTGGCCTGTAGTTCTCTTTCTTTGCTGGATCTTTACCTGGCTTGGGTATCAATGTGATGTTGGCTTCGTAAAATGATTTGGGGAGCGTTCCATCTTTTTCAATCACCTGGAATACCTTCAGTAGGATTGGTATCAGCTCCTCCTTAAATGTCTTGTAGAATTCTGCTGGAAAGCCATCTGGTCCAGGGCTTTTTTTTGTAGGAAGTATTCTTATTATGTAGTCAATTTCCTTGATTGTTATTGGTTTATTTAGGGTCTCAATTTCTTCTTGTTCCAACTTAGGTAGGTTGTGTGATGTCAGAAAGTCCTCCATTTCCTTAAGGTTTTCAAATTTGTTTCCATACAAGTGTACGTAGTAGTCTCTAATGATCTTTTGTATTTCTTCAGGGTCAGATGTGACTTCATCTTTTGTGTTTCTGATTGTGCTTATTTGGTTTTTTTCTCGTTTTTTCTTGGTCAATCTAGCTAGGGAACCATCAATCTTGTTTATCCTTTCGAAGAACCAACTTTTTGTTTCACTGATTTTTTTCTATTATCTTTTGTCTTCTCTGTCCTGGATTTGGGCTTTTATTTTGGTGATCTGGATTCTTCTGCTGAAATTAGGGTTTCTGTGGTCTTGCTTTTCCAGCTTCTTTAGGTGGCTTGTTAGGTTGCTAATTTCTGTTCCTTCCATTTTCCTCATGTGTGTTTGTAGGGATATAAATTCCCCTCTTATTACAGCTTTTAAGGCATCCCAGAGATTTTGGTAAGACATTTCTTCATTTTCATTTGTTTCCAGGTATCTTTTGATCTCTGTTTTGATGTCATCATTGACCCAGGAGTTATTTAGCATCATTCTGTTTAGTGTCCATGTCTTTGTGGGTTTTGGGGGGACTTTGTTGGTGTCAATGTTTATTTTTATTCCACTGTGGTCCGAGAAGGTGCATGGTAGAATTTCAGTTCTTTTAAATTTGTTTATACTTGATTTGTGTCCAATTATGTGATCGATCTTAGAATATGTTCCATGTGGTGATGAGTAGAATGTGTATTCTGTGATCTTTGGATGGAGTGTTCTATAGGTATCAATTAAATCCATTTGGTCCAGAGTCTCATTGAGGTTCCGGATCTCCTTGCTGATTTTTTGTCCTGATGATCTGTCTAAGGTTGTGAGTGGTGTATTAAAGTCCCCAGTTATTATGGTGTTAGAATCAATGTCTTTCTTTAGTTTTCCTAGAAGTTGTTTTATGAATGTTGGTGCACCTATGTTGGATGCATATATGTTTAGGATAGATATTTCTTGTTGATGGAGTGAACCTTTTATCATTATGTAGTGGCCCTCTGTATCTTTTTTAATTTTTGATAGCTTAAATGGTATTTTGTCTGAAATTAGGATCGAGACTCCTCCTTTCTTTTGTGTTCCATTCACCTGAAAATTTGTTTCCCATCCTCTTACTTTGAGTCTGTGTATGTCCTTTCTAGTGAGATGAGTCTCTTGAAGGCAGTATATTGTTGCCTGGTGATATTTTATCCATTTTGTCATTCTATGTCTTTTCAGTGGTGCGTTTAGTCCATTCACATTCACACTAATTATTGAAATGTGAGAGTTCGTCCCTATCATGGAGTTCTTATTGAGTTGTTGTTCTTCCACTTGTTTTTTTTCTTTTTTCTTTTTTCTTTTTTTGTCTTTCTTTTGGTTTTGGGGTTGGTTCGTGTATATTTTATTCTTTTCCCTGTACTCTTGTGAAGAATGTTGTTCTTTTTTCCTTTTCTTCTGTGTTTAGTACTTTCTTAAGTGTTTCATGTAGAGATGGTTTGGTGGCAGCATAAGTTCTTAGGGATTGGATATCTGGGAAATATTTTAATTCTCCCTCACTGATGAAGCTTAGCTTGGCCGGGTAGTTTATTCTTGGTTGAAATTGTTTATCTTTTAGGACTTTGAAGATAGGGCTCCAAGCTCTCCTTGCCTGCAGGATTTCTGCAGGTAAATCTGCTGCTATTCTGATTGTTCTTCCATGGTAGGTGATCTGGCATTTTTCTCTTGAGGCCTTTAGGATTTTTTTCTTTTGTGCCTACTTTATTTAGGCAAATTATTATGTGTCTAGGAGTTGGTCTTCTCATTTGTTGTCTTGTGGGGGTTCTCTGAATCTCTTGTGTTTGAATTTTTGCATCACTGATTAGATAAGGGAAGTTTTCTTGAATGGTCTCATGGAAAGTTTGTTCCAATGTGGTCTCTGTTTCTGTTTCTGCCTCAGAGAGTCCGATTATTCTTAGGTTAGGCCTCTTGAGGTAGTCACTCATCTCTTGAAGGTTTTGTTCTGTCTTTTTGAGCTTATTTTCTGTGTTTTTAAGAGTTTGGGTTATTTCTGTATTTTGGTCCTCAAGCTCTGAGATTCTTTCTTCTGCTTGGGTAATTCTGCTTTCCATGCTTATCAATTTGCTATTTATTTCATTCACAGTATTCTTTATTACTGTTATCCCAGATATCAGCTCCTTCCTAGTTTCTTCTTGTGTCTCCTCATTTCTTTTTAATCTCTCCATTATTGTTTTGATATCTACATTTGCATTTCATTCTGGGGACTTTTCATTGTTTGCATTCCAAAGTCAGTTTTCTCAATGTCTGCTCTCCCAGGCGTTTGGGAGAGACCCATACTCTTCTTTTGGTTTTTCTTCATTTCTGTAGATTTTTCTCCCTCTCCCCCTTTCCCTCCCCCTCTTCAATTCTGTTTTTGAGGGAAGGTGGGGTTGCTTTTATTTCTCTTCTGCAATGACCTGTTCTTCCTTATGAGGGTCTTCTGGCTTTGTTCACTTTTCCCTCTGCTTTACAGTCTGTCTATTCAGCAGTATGCAGCCTTGGTCCGTTTAGAGAATCTCACCAGTTCACCTATGCTGTCGCCATCTTGCCCTGTCTCTCTCCATCTTTATCTAAAGAACATGTCAACTGCTCATGGCAGATCATGCCTGTAGTTCCAGCACTCTAGGGGGCTGAAATGGGAGGATTACTTGAGTGCAGGAGTTTGAGACCAGCCTGGAAAACATAGCAAGACCTCATCTCTCCAACAAATAAAAATAAAAAATAAAACTACCCTAGCATGGTAGCACGTGCCTGTAGGCTCAGCTATGAGGGAAGCTTTGCCTGTGCCCACGAGGTCGATGTTGTGGTGAACTGTGATCAAGCCTCTGCACTCCAACCTGGGTGACAGAGTGAGACCCTAACTCAAAAAAAAGCTATCTTATTTAACCTTTTTTGTTATTTACTATTATTATCTCTGTTTTAGAGATGAGGAGAGTCAGTAGGCTCAGAAAGATTATGTAAATTGCCCAAAGTGCAATAAATGGGAGAGCCACATTTTTACTTTGAATGTTTGCTTTCTGAATTCAATATTTTTTCCAGTATACCAAAGTCCTTTCTCAATTATAAGATTCTCAGGCTTCCTATGGGCAAGGGATCTCAATTCGACACCAGTTTTCTTGGAAAAATTTAACAATAAGAAAGCAACACGATGTTCATAGACTGTGCCCCCTTTATTCCCAGTTCACTGTGGCTTCCTCTGGGGATGCCTGCCTGTGGATAATTTCTGTGTGGTGCAGCCACACTAGATCCTTTCCTAAAGACTAGAATGGCTGTGCCTGAAGTAGCCCAGTGTGATTTATGAGAGCTTGAAATAGGCCAGGAGTAGAGATTGGGAGAGGTCTCATTTACATTAATAGTTACTATGAATTAGATTCTGGGGCCAAGTACTCAAATGAATTCATTATTAAAGAGGCAATAAAGGGTTTTAAAGGACAAGCTGGCTGAACTTCATTGGACTGTTTTATTCTGTGAGAGGAACAAATGATAGTTTGTACTATCTGTTTTTTAGGAAAAAGAAGCTGTAAAATAAGACATACACATCAGTAGGTCCTGAAGCAGAAAGTGTTCCTGGGAATAAAGGTGGGGGCTATGGAAAAGCAGCTGAGGTTCCATTCAGAGACTGAAATAATTTTGGCACTGGACATCTCTGCCTGTTTTCAAGGACATCTGCTAAATCCCCAAATTGTTTTCTGGTTGTCCTTGATGCTCGGTGGCTCCACTGACCCAGATCATAGAGCCAAATTGGTGACTGCAGAGCTTATGGACTTACAGAGATCAGAGTTCCTTGGAGACCATCTAAGGTGTGAACTCCCCCTCGCCCCTATTGACTGGTGGGGAAATCAAGGCCTAGACCAGGAAAGGGACTTATCCAAGGTGCCCAAACTGGTGACTGCCAAAGGTCTCTCTGAAGAGGGTCAAGGGTTTAGTCGTCATGTTTACAATCTTCTGTATACATTATATTCACTAATGCTGTGTAGAATGAAATTATTTCTCTTCCTCTTCATTTTCTCGCTCCTCCCCCTCTTCTGGCTTCTTCACCCCTTTTTTCTTTCCCCACTTTCCCTTTCTCTTCCTCCTCTTTCATTTCCTTTCCCCCCATTCTCATGTTCGTAACAACTTCTTTGGTTTGTATCATGTATGTTATCTAATTAGCAAGCTACTATTACATCCATTATCTCATTTGACTCTTTGTGTATGATGGCTTCAGTACTCAGAAACTGAAAATCATACCCTTGGACAGAAAGTACAAGCCAACATTCCCCCTCCCCATCAGGCTGACTGGCTTTCACAGCACTGTGCAGATGGTGTATATAAGCCATGGACTTCCTCCCTGAGATACTCTCTGTAGGTGTGTGAGTGTTGCAGTTTTCTCTGGCATAACCTCAGGCTTAGTGGAAGAAAAGAAAAAAAAAGTCAAGAAAATTTCCTGTCTTTGGATGCAGATCCTAAATAGATGTTTGCTTGATAAACATTCTTCCCATATTCCCTGGTTAGCCTTGCTTTGTGGGTAAGGCCTCACCCACTGATACTCTTTAGTTAAGATCAAGTTCTATGCAAGATATCATCACTCACGTGGATGTCCAGGGTTTGCCTTTCTGAAGAGCATCACCTTTTAATAGCTTAACCTCCTGGGACATTAAGTGTCTGTCCAAAAGATGAAAGGACGGGGGAGAGAGAGTGAACAAGACAGCGAGCACTACAAGTATGCAAAAGGGAATTTCATACACAGTGAGATATTCATGTTTTTCTTTCCTTGTTCATTTTTTCCTTCATTTCACTGCCATTCATTGAGTACCTAATAAGCGCCTGGCATTGCTTTTGGCTCCAGGATACAGCATTTATATTCTAAGGTGAAGACACATAATAAACAAACAAAAATATCTATATTACATTATTGGTAATTGCTTTAGTGTCATGATGGTGCAGAGAAACACAAAACAGGCGTATTAATATACTAGGGTGACCATAACAAATTACCACAAACCGAGATACTTAAAACAATGGAAATATGCTTTTTCATGGTTCTGGAGGCTAGATGTGTGAATCAAGATGTCAGTTGGACCATGTTCCCTCTGAAGTCTTTAAGGAATTCTTTCTTGATTCTTCCTAGCTTTTGGTGGTTCCTGGTAATCCTTTATTTTGGGAGCTTATACTTGCATCACTAATCTCTGTCTTCACATGGTCTTCTCTTTGCATATTTGTGTGTCCTTTTCTCAGTATGACATCATTTAATTTGATTACATCTGCCAAGACCTTCTGTTTTCTAAATAAGATTACATTCTGACTTTTGGGTAGACATTAATTTTGGGTCCAAGTGGGGGAGAAGTCAACCAATCACAGCTAGAGAAAGAGAAGGAATTATTACAACTGGTCTTTTAGACAGAGTGGTCAAGAAAGGCATCTCTTAAGAGGAAATATTTGAGGAGAAAACTCACAGAAGTGAGAGAGTCAGATATAAGGATATCTGGGGAAAGAGCATTCTATACAGAGGGTAGACTAAATGCAGTGACTATGAGGCTGAAGCACACTTGGAGCGCTAGAGGAAGAACAAAAAGTTCAGCACAGCTGATGAAGTGTAGTGTGAGGCATGGTGAAGAGTGGCTGGAAATGAGGTCATAGGAGTAGCTAGGGATTGGATCATATAGGACCCTGAAAATCAGGGAAGAGAATCTGGGCTTTATTTCAAAGGCTGAGGAGAGCCATTAGGGAAAAAAAGTTGAGCAGGAGCTTGATATAATCTGATGTCAATTTAAAAATGATCATTCTAGATGCTGTATGAAAAATAGACAGTCAAGGTGCAAGGGTAGTGTCCTGGGAACAAGTCTGAAGATTATTATAGAAATCCAGGCAAAAGATGATGGTGACTTGAAATAGGGTGGTCATAGTGGAGGTGATGAAAAATGGTCAGATTAGTGATATCATTTGAAAATACAAAATAAAGAATTTTATGGACTAACTGTGAGAAAGAGAGAATGAACACTGGCCCTGAGGTGTTTGGTCTGAGCACACTCAGTGGCGTTATTTACTGAGATGGAGAAAACTTCAAAATGAGAGGGTTTTCAGAGAAAAGCTATTGTAGACACGTTGAGTCTGAAATCCATATGAGAACTATATTAAAAGTGCAGATGTAGGTGTGCAGATAGATAATTGCAAGCTTGGAGGTCGGGGGAAGATTAGAATAAAGAATATAAATCTGGAACCCATCCACAGTGAGATGAGACTGGATAAAATCATAACCAAGTGTAGATGGAGGAGTGATCAATTCTGAGCACTGGGTTCTGTGGTACTCCAGAATTCAAAGGCCAGGTGGTAATAAGGAGACAGCATAGAGATGTGAAGAAGCAGATGATGCATATAGATGGAAAATTAACAGGGTGAAATATCCTAAATACCAATAAAATAATATTTCAATGTTAAAGGAATAATCAATTCTATGAATGCTGCAGAGAGCTGTTTAATATGAAGAGTAAAGTTGTTCTTCTAGATGTGACAACAAGAAGGTTGTTAGTGATCTTGATCAGGGTATTTTTAGTAGGTTAGTGGGGATGAAAAACTGCCTGGCGAGGCATGGGAGGCATTTCAAAAGAGAATGGGAGGAGATTAATTGGAGCAGTAAGTATAGCTAGACAATTCTTTCAAGGAATAGTTCTCTGAAGTTGAAGGGCAAGATAGGGTGGTAGCTGGAGGAGAGGGGTACATAGCTAAGGATTAGCTTTATTTTTTAGATGGGGGTTATTGTAGGATGATGAAGACGGTGCAATGGTATAGACATGAGAAGAAGTAACTACAGGAGCAAAGAAAATTGAGTAGCCAAGAACGGATAAGAACCGGCATATTTTACAGATGCTGGGAGGTGGGTAAATATGGGAGTGGGAGAATGTGTAATTTTTCTTCTAATTGCTTCTACTTTCTCATTGAAATCAGAAGCTTGGATATTAGGGACAAAGGAGAATTAGAGAAGAGAAAATATGAAGTAGTTCTTCAAGAGAGTAGTAGATGGCAGACAGCACTGAAGGCCAACATTGAGGTTTGAGGTCATCAGTTTAAAAGAGAACAGACAGCATGGTTGTGTGTTTTTCTTCAGCCATGTTAAGCTGCTTAGGAGCAAGCATAGAGTCATCAAAGAGTTGGATTTATTCCGAGTTGGGTTTTTGCCAATTGTACATGACAGAGGAAGAGAGGGGCCTGCGATTTAAGGATGTATGCAAACCTCTTCTTGGATTCATCTCCATCAGTCTCCTTAATGTTTCTTCCTTTTTTGTACCCTTTTACATGTTATAACTTGGTAGGTAATACTTCTACACAGATATGGAATAGGGAGTATGTCCTCCCTTGCTATAAACAGAGAGAGAGAGAGAGAGAGAGAGAGAGAGAGTGAGGGAATGACAAAGCCCCAGAGGAAGCATGTGTATATTAGTAGGTGATATTGGCACTGAGCTTGTAGAATATTTAATATTAAATTTCACAACAGGTATTTGGGAGAAAAACTCACTATGAATTTGCTTCTTAATGATTTTTTGAGGTAGTTGTGTCACTTTTTTTGTCAATGTAAAAAACTTCTGGTCATTTGATGATGATGATGATGATGATGATATGATGATATGATGACAGCAACAATGAACATTTATTGAGTACATACCAGGCAGAAAGCACTTCACTGAGTGCTATAAATGCATTAATTAGTTTAATCCTCACAACAGTCATAGGAATTCAATACTATTACTCTCCTTTTTAGATGAGGTTAGGTAATTTATCCAATATGATATAGCTAACAAGCTGCAGAGCTAGGTTTTGAACACAGAACGTTATGATATTAAGTCTACACTCTTAACCCCTCCCGCTCTGCCTTTCAGTACCCAATACTTTGCATGCATGTTACAGTTGGTACACTCATTCATCTCCATTCAATAGAACTCTCCTAATGTCACTCCATGCTAAGTCATTTTATTAGTTACTTGTTGGAGCAAAGGTGTGGTTGGGGTTCAGTGCCAAATCCTTAAGTCTTTTTGTACTCAGGAATTCTAAAAGAGACCAGAGGGAAAGTTTTATTTGTCCTGCAAAGTTGTTCCAGAGACTTGTGTTCTGGGCAAAGTGTATATATTCTGATGATTAAACCTGTGGGGCTATGCCTCTGCTGTTTTCATCTCTACAACCTGGTTAAATCTTCCGGTTTTGCTTGACCCATGGATATTAAGCTACCATCGTGTCCTCCATATTATCATCCTGCCCCCTACCTCTGCCCTTTTTAAGATAGCCAATCACTAATCAATGCTATTTCTGTAAACTAATGAGAATTCCTGGCAAGCAATTTTGTATCAGCCTGTCTCCCTTTTATTGCCTTTAAAAGTCCACTTTACCTGCTAGTAATTGGAGTGTGCCTTCAGGATAACTTGAATCTATGCCCCTGGGTGGCAATCCTCAAGCCTGGCCCAAATAAACTCTCTACTTATAAAAAACAAAACAAAACAGAACAAAACAAAACTCTCAACTCTGAGACCTGCTCCTGGCTCCCACTTCATCAGACTTGGAATGATTCATTGTCTTCTTATCATACTTAACGCCAGCAAGTAAAATAGAGTATATGCTTTCTGCTCACATATTGCCATCATCTCCTATATCTATCCAGATTTGGGAGGCCTGTTTCATCAACATAAAATCCACAGAAGCAATGCATGCTGGAAATTGGTACTCCATATCAGAGCTGATCAGGATGGATTGGTAAATTCTGTAGATCGCATCTGTCCTAAGCAGCAAATTAGCTATGCTTGACTTCAGCTACTACATTTTGCCTGCTGTGAGCTTGCTTTACCCTTCTATGAAATGTATTTTGTAACAGTGCAGAAAAAATAAACAAGATTGATTAGAGTTGGCACAATTTGTGCATACTTCTGCAGTTATTATTGTAGCAGTTGCTTTAAAAGACTAAAAAAAATCCTTTAGCCAATTTTATTCCTCTATAAAGTTTCATTTAAACTTTAGTGGGTATATTTATGTATAAATCAGATCAACTTCCAATGATAGCTCCTTATTGTTAGTGTTTTGATGTTCTGTTTGCCTGAGCAGATTGATTTGCCATTATGGGAAAACGTTTGAACTGAAAAAGTCCTCTGAACTTTGTTCACTAATCTTATCAAAGAAAATAGAAGCAGAACATGTAGGCAGAAACCTGCAAATTAAATTTACTTTTCCAACTCAAATGTATTTGATCTGCATTCGTTATGGAACTAGAACAGTAGTTGCTTCTTGATGCTGCAATAACATTGAGGTTTAAACTATTTTCCAAAGTCTTTAAAAATTCAGTGGGGAAAGAATCACCTATGTTAACTGCAAATAGCATCTACTCTTTGGTATTAAGTTAGGGAAACACATAGATTATGTCTTTGTCCTTACACTCCCATCTATTAGGCCTGTTGAACACCATGTCATCTCTGGAAATGGCTGGGCCATTTTTGCTCCGAGGTGACAGATTGTTTGGGGCAAGCCGATGGCAACAGGAGTGTTGGCATATTTGCAAAGATGATTTGTAGCAATGCAAGGGCCCAATTTCTTCTACTTGACACACAGGGATGGGCTATTTCACATAGTTTTTTTCAGATTTGGAGAACTATGTTAATGGCTTATCTATCTTCTTTCCCCCAAACCCCTCTCATTTTAATCATTCTCTACATTTCTGACTCAACTAGGCATATTAATTACAATCACTGTGGAAACCAACCAGCCAACCAACCAACCAAACAAACAAACAAAAACACCACAAGTTTGAGCCTTGTTTCTGGATATGTTGCTTGAGTAGCTCAGTAGGAAAGAGGAGTTCAGATGGACTCTGGTCTGAGCTGGTTGTGTACCCTTGGAGAAGTCATTTATTTTCTCTAAGCCCCCTTGCTTTTTCAATTGCCAAATGGATAAAATGATAGCCCAGCTTTCATTGGTCTGTGGGGAGGAGTGAATGAGATAATGCACAGCAGCCAGTACATAGCTAAAATGTGTAATTAATATTTGAGTGCTTCCTATGATTCATTCTTAGGTGGCAATCAGGCATCTTACATTGTAAAAGTTTACACATTATCTGGAGGTCCATCCTCACTGAGAATCACTATATTTAAAGGGTTCTTAAAAGATGAGTCTATGAGGGACCTACTTAAAATCTATGTTCGGGAGCTGGATCTAACTCTATGCTATGTTGCCACCTTATAAAATTATGTATGTATATAAGTATTGGATGTTTATGCCATGTTTGGCACTGTGCTAGGTCCTGGGAACACAGAGATCATGAAACATAGTCCTTAATTCTAATAATGGAGTCTCCCAATACTGCATTCTGCTGTTATGGAGTAGCACAGTATTTGCAAACAATATAACAAAAATTCCCTGTGGCATTCCAAGATGAAATCTAATTCTGATAAACCTAAGCCTTCCCAATCAGAATTGTTTTATAAGATGATCTGTTACAAATATTTCACTGGTAATCTTTTAGTTATCTCATGGTGACTTTTTTTTATCATTTTTATTATGATATTGTGGGGTACAGTTAAGGGTTAGGTATACAAATATGCTTCGTTCAGGCACCCTTGTTGATAAGAGGTGTCTCCCCATCCCCAGACAGATATTTACTACCGTTAATCCCATCTCCCTTCCCCCTCCCATAGTTTCCCACCATTGTCAGTCATTTTCTTACAGTATTACATTGGATGTTCAAGGTCCACTATATGAGTGAGAACATGTGGTACTCAGATCTTTGTTTCTGTGAGAGATCACTCAGTATTATAGACTCTAGTTCCATCCAGGTTGTTATGAAATTCATGATTTTGTTCTTTTTAATGACTGAGTAGTATTTCATTGTGTATATGTACCACATTTTTAAAATCCAGTCCTCTTTTGATGGACAGCATGGTTGCTTCCAGGTGCTTGCTATTGTGAACAATGCTGCGATAAACATACGTGTGGAGGTATCTTTTTTATAGAGTAATTTGAGTTCTTCAGGGTATAATCCCAGTAGGGGGATTGCGGGTTCATATGGGAGGTCAATATTTAGAGCTTTTAGGAATCGCCATACTGTTTTCCACAGAGGCTGTACTAGTTTGCACTCCCAACAACAGTGTAAAAGTGTTCTCTTTTCGTCACACCCTCTCCAGCACCTGTTATTTTTTTGAGTTACTGATAATTGCCATTCTGATTGGAGTTATGTTGTATTTCAGTGTGGTTTTGATTTGCATCTCCCTGATGATTAGTGAGGTTGAACATTTTTTCATGTGTCTGTTGGCTGCTCGGATGTCTTCCTTTGAGAAGTGTCTGCTCATATCTTTTGCCCATTTTATAATAAGGTTGTTTGTTTTTTTTCTTTTTAGCACGTTTGAGTTCCTTGTAGATCCAAGATGTTAAGCCTTTGTTGGACCGGGAGTTGGCAAATACTTTTTCCCAGTCTGTAGGCTGTCTCCCTGCTCTCTTGATGGTTTCTTTGGCCTTCCAGAAGCTTGTCAATTTAATGAGGTCCCACTTGTCTATCTTATCTCTTATGGCCTGTGGGTTTCGGGTTTTGCTCAAGAATTGGAGGCCAGTTCCGATTTCCATGAGGGTATGTCCTTCATTTTCTAAGGTTCTTATAGTTTGAGGTTTTACATTTAGGTCTCTGATCCATTTAGAGTTAATTTTTGTGTATGGGGATAGATAGGGGTCCTGCTTCAATCTTCTGCATGTGGTCAACCAGTTTTCCCAGCACCATTTACTGAATAGGTTCTCCTCTCCCCAGTGGTAGCTGGTGGAGGCTTTGTTGAAGATGAGTTGGTTGAGAAATTGAGGTTTTGCTTCTGGAATCTCAATTCTATTCCATTGAACTATAGGCCTGTTCCTGTACCATTACCAAGCTGTTTTGATGATTGTAGCTTTATAGTACAGTTTGAAGTCTGGTAATGTGATACCACCTGCTTTGTTTTTTTTGCTGAGGATTGTTCTAGCTATTCTTGGTCGTTTGTGTTTCCATATGGATTCCTGTGTTGTTTTTTCTAGGTCTGAGAAGAATGTTGCTGGTAATTTGATGGGTATTGCATTGAATTTGTAGATTGCCTTAGGTAAGATGGACATCTTCACAATGTTGATTCTTCCAATCCACGAGCATGGGATATTTTTCCACTTGTTTGTGCCACCTTTGATTTCTTTGAGTAGTGTTTTGTAGTTTTCATTGTAGAGGTCTTTCATGTTTCTGGTTAGGAAGATGCCAAGGTATTTCTTTTTTTTTTTGGCTATTGTGAATAGAATTGTGCTTCTTATCTGGGTTTCTGTTTGTTTGTTATTGGTATAAAGAAATTTGATGGTCTTTTGCACATTTATTTTATATCCTGAGACTTTGCCGAAGTCCTTTATCAGTGTAAGGAGGTTTTTGACAGATTCTCTCGGGTTTTCAAGGTACACGATCATGTCATCTGCAAAGAGAGATAGCTTGACTTCCTCTTTTCCTATTTGGATACCCCTGATTGCCTTCTTTTCTCTGATTGCTCTAGCCAGGACTTCCAATACTATATTTAATAGGAGGGGTGAGAGTGGGCATCCTTGTCTTGTTCCAGTTTTCAAGGAAATGGTTCCAGTTTTTGTCCATTTAGGAGTATACTGGCTGTGGGTTTCTTGTAGATGGCTTTTACTATTTAGAGGTATGTTCCCCATATGCCTAGCTGTTCAAGGGTTTTTATCAAGAAGGGGTGCTGGATTTTATCAAAGCTTTTTCTGCATCTAATGATATAATCATGTGATTTTTGTTTTGACATCTGTTGATTTATTTAATGCATTTATGGTTTTACAAATGTTGAACCAGGCTTGCATCCCAGGGATGAAGCCTACTTGGTCATGATGAATGATTTTTGAGATGTGTTGTTGAGTCTGGTTCGGTAGGATCTTGTTGAGAATTTTAGCATCTATATTCATCAAAGATATTGGCCTATAGTTCTCTTTTTTTGTTGGGTCTTTACCTGGCTTGGGTATCAATGTGATGTTAGCTTCGTAAAATGTTTTAGGGAGAGTTCCATCTTTCTCAATCACCTGGAATACCTTCAGTAGGATTGGTATAAGCTCCTCCCTAAATGTCTTGTAGAATTCTGCTGGAAAGCCATCTTGTCCAGGGCTTTTTTTTGTAGGTAGTTTTCTTATTATGTAGTCAATTTCTTAAGTTGTTTTTGGTTTATTTAGGGTCTCAATTTATTCTTGTTTCAACCTAGGCAGGTTGTATGATGATAGAAAGTCCTCTCTTTCCGAAAAGTTTTCAAGTTTGTTTCCATACAATGTACATAGTAGTCTCTAATGATCTTTTGTATTTCTTCAGGGTCAGATGTGACTTCATCTTTTGTGTTTCTGATTGTGCTTATTTGGGTTTTTTCTATCTTTTTCTTGGTCAGTCTAGCTAGGAGATTATCGATCTTGTTTATCCTTTCGAAGAACCAGCTTTTTGTTTCATTGATTTTTTTGTATTGTCTTTTTGTCTTCTATGTCCTGGATTTGGGCTTTTATTTTGGTGATCTGGATTCTTCTGCTGAAATTAGGGCTTTTGTGGTCTTGCTTTTCCAGCTTTTTTAGGTGGCTTGTTAGGCTGTTAATTTGTGATTCTTCCATTTTCTTCATGTGCATTTGTAGGGCTATAAATTCCCCTCTTACTACAGCTTTCATGGAGTCCCAGAGATTTTGGTAAGATGTTTCTTCATTTTCATTTGTTTCCAGGTATCTTTTAATCTCTGTTTTGATTTCATCATTGACCCAGGAGTTCTTTAGCATCATGCTCTTTAGTATCCATATCTTTGTGGGTTTTGGGTGGACCTTGTTGGTGTTAATGATTATTTTTATTCCACTGTGGTCCAAGTAGGTGCATGGTAAAATTTCAGTCCTTTTAAATTTGCTTATCCTTGATTTATGGTCAAGTATGTGGTCGATCTTAGAGTACATTCCATGTGGTGATGAGTAGAATGTGTATTCTGTGGTCTTTGGATGGAGGGTTCTGTAGGTATCAATTAAGTCCATTTGATCAAGAGTCGCATTGAGGTTTCAGATCTCGTTGCTGATTTTTTGTCCTGATTATCAGTCTAGGGTTGTGAGTGGGGTATTGAAGTCCCCCGCTATGATGGTATTGGAGTCGATGTCTTTTTTAGTTTACCTAGGAGCTGCTTTATGAAAGTAGGTGCTCCTATGTTGGGTGCATATATGTTTAGGATGGATATTTCTTGTTGGTGGACTGAACCTTTTATCATTATGTAGTGGCCTTCTGTATCTTTTTAAATTTTTGATAGTTTAAAGGGTGTTTTGTCTGAGATTAAAATCCTGACTCATCCTTTCTTTTGTGTTCCATCTGCCTGAAAATTTATTTCCTATCCTCTTACTTTTAGTCTGTGAGCGTCCTTTCTAGTGAGGTGAGTCTCTTGAAGGCAATAGATTGTTGCCTGGCAATATTGTATCCATTTTGCCATTCTATGTCTTTTCAGTGGTGCATTTAGTCCATTCACATTCAAACTAATTATTGAAATGTGGAGTTGATCTCTGTCATAATGTTATTACAGAGTTGTTGTTTTTCCTGTTTGTGTGTTATCTCTGTTTTTGTTTTAGAGTTGGATCATGTGTGTTTTTAATCTTTTGCCTGTACTCTTGTGAAGAACGTTGTTGTTCTTTTTTCCTTTTCTTCTGTGTTCAATACATTCTTAAGTGTTTCTTGTAGAGGTGGTCTTGTGGCAGCGTAGGTTCTTAGGTACTGGATATCTGGGAAAGATCTCAATTCTCCCTCCCTGATGAAGCTTAGCTTGGCTGGGTAGGTTACTCTTGATTGAAATTGTTTATCTTTAGAACTTTGAAGATAGGGCTCCAAGCTCTCCTAGCCTGGATGTTTTCTGTAGATAAATATGCTGCTATTCTAATTGGTCTTCCCTGGTACGTAGTCTGACCTTTTTCTCTTGCAGCCTTTAGGATTTTTTCTTTTATGCCTACTTTGTTTAGGCGAATTATTATATATCTGTGAGAAGGTCTTCTCATTTGTTGTCTTGCAGGCGTTCTCTGAATCTCTTGTGTTTGAATTTTTTCATCCTTGATGAGATGAGGGAAGTTTTCTTGAATGATTTCATGAAATGTTTGTTCCAGTGTGACCTCTGTTTCTCTCTCTCCCTCAGGAAGACCAATTACTCTTAGGTTCGGTCTCTTGAAGTGATCATTCATCTCTTGAAGATTTTGTTCTATCTTTTTGAGCTTCTTTTCTATGCTTTTGACAGTTTGCGTTAGTTCTGTGTTTTGGTCCTTGAGTTCTGAGATTCTTTCTTCTGCTTGGCTAATTCTGCTTTCCATGCTTATTAGTCTGTTATTCATTTCCATCACAGTATTCTTTACTGCTGTTATTTCTGACAGCAGCTCCTTCCTATTTTCCTCTTGTCTGTCCTCAATTTTTTAAATTCTCTCCATTAATGTCTTGATGTCTGGGGTTGTTGCATGTGACCAGTCATTCTGGGGGCTCTTCATTGTTTGTGTTCCCGTATCTGATTTCTCAGTGTCTGATCTCCCAGGGGTCTGTGTGAGACCTACATTCTTCTTTTGGTTTTTCTTCATTTGTGTGGTTTTTTCCCTTTCTACTTTTTCCTTTCCTCCACGTCACCGTCTTCTTCAATTCTTTTATTCAGGGTAGAGGGATTGGTTTTACTTCTGTTTGTTCAACCTCCTACTCTTTATGTATGTCCTCTTACTCTGTTCAATTCTGGAGTTGCACTGCAGGTTGGGGGTGGTCCTTTTTGCAGTTTTGAGATTTACTTAAGGGGGGAGCTGTGATTCAAAGTCTATCTGCAGGTCCTGGTATTCGCCGAGAGGTGTATGGATAATCTGAAACCCATTTCCCACTGCCTTGGAATCTGTCTGTGCAGTGGGGCTGTAGGTTTACTCCCTGAAATAAAATGTGGTTAGCAGAGGGAAGAGAATGGAACAGACAGTGGGGGGAAGAGGGGGGTGGAGAGAGAGTGAGGAATAAGGGGGGAAACAGACGAGTGTATCAACAGATGGAGAGAGAGACCTAAACTGAAACAGATAAAAACACCAGACCATGGCTACAGACTAACCAGCGCCCATACAAAAAAAAAAATAACGTAAAATGATGCTAACATACAAGCTAACCAACCACCTTATTGGTGTGCTGTTCCTCTATGCAAAGATATGGTTTACAGAGAGGCAAAAACAGAAAAAAAGGAAGAGAAAAAAAGGAACAAAACAATAGGAATAGAATCAAGTCATTAAACTAACAGAACCAATCAAGCACATTCTGAGACTTTTTGTTTAAGTACAACGTCCTTTCTGCTCTGATTTCTAACTTTCTTTTCAAACTGGTAAATTAGTTCGCAGCTAGGGTCTGTTGCCACTGGCCTCTGTGAAGGACAGTTCAGATCACCCTCCGTTCACCACTCAAATCAGGCCCGTGTCTCTTTTTCAAGCTTGGTTCCCCCCTTTTTGGTGTTGTTACCTTGAATCGCCAGCAGGTGGTGCTATCTCAGCTGCTCGCCCCAGAGTGGGTGGGGCTGGACAGGAGCTGGTGGATGGAAGCCTGCCTCAGTGCACACGGGAGGAGACCCATGTCCGGCAGGACGTCATGGTGACAGCAGAGGTGGCAGTGATTCCAGCAGATCTTGTCTGCAGGGGCTTCAAGGACTGAAGTCGTGGATCGCCTCAGGCACAGGTGGTGCAATGCGCTATGGCCGCCATGGAGACCGCGGTGGCACCGGTGGCTGCTGTGTCTGCAGCTTCAGTGGTTGTCCAGACTGCTGCGATGCCCCAGCAGTGGCAACGGCCCAGCTCCGTGTGAAGAGCAGGCTGCCGACGTTGGGGTCCGCAGCCCCCGGGAGAGAGTCAGAGACCCTCTGCGTTCTCCTTTGCAGAGGGTTTCATAGACCAGGTTGCCCCATCGCCATCTTGCCAGAAGTCTCATGGTTGCTTTTTTGCATGGAGGTGTATTTTTATTAAAACTCATCTGGCATTTATTGAATGTAGTCTGGCGAGTGGGCAACTGGAGTCTTCTAAAAAGCAGTGATATCGATGTTGAGTTATTGCATTTGGTCTGAAGCTGTGCCCTCAGTGCCTGTCAGTATCACACTCTCCCATTGTTTTGCAGAGCAATTAATTGATCCCAAAAGCAGTTCAGGTGCAGCAATACAGGAAAACCCACAAAACACACATTTTCAAATCTGAAGAGAACATTCTTTCTTCTCATCTTTGTCATCAAATAAACACACCTGTGCTATGTACTGCTTTCTTCATGGGTGGTAGTGGGAGGTAGGTTAAAATAGCTCCTACTCTAATACTTCTGGGCAAAACTTGGAGGCATAGTTTGTCATATGTGTCAAATGGCCTCACCACCCTCAAGACATTGAGTTCCCTAATACAGTCGTCAAAATATCAGAGGATTATAAAGTATGACACTGAGAAAAAAATGGAACTTTCCCTCTTCCCCAATGCCCAGGTGAGAGTCAGATTCCAGCCTCAGTTAACTTGATGTTTTTCACCTTCCTGATGTTTAGTTGTATGCATTATCATAACTCATTAGAACCATTATGATAGCATAGAGTTGCATTTTATTCATATTTCCATTTCGTGTTTGTGTTTATTTCACTGGTTAATGAGATTACAGAGAAGAAAACCTCAGATCATTTAAATAAAAAAGACACCACCCACTAATGTTGATTGCTTTAAAGAAAATGAATCTCTGTACATGCAGAAGGTGCTATGGTTTCCCCCTTTCTTATTACTATTTTGGATCTGGTGAACATGAAAATCAGATCTATTTAGATATCCAAAAGCATGCAAATTGCACTTTCATACCAGTGCATTTATTCCAGTGATTACATTTATTGTATTTGACCATGTGATAATTAGGCCACATTCAGATCACAAATACCCATTTTCACTTTTTGTGTTTTCTAAAAGGATGCACTAATGGCCTATAGAGTATTTCTGTGTTAGGTATTCAGATAAGCCATTTATATGATGTTTTTGCTAATGGGGAGCTTTAAGTGTAAGGAAGGTTATCTCCATGCATGGAGGCTCTAAATGGCTAGAAAGGGCACCAACATAATCATCAGAGAGCACTTTTTCATATGGGTAAATTGGATGATTGTATAGATTCAAGCTAAATAAATGAAAGAACTTTGAGAAATATATGTACACCAATTTTCCATTGGTTTGGTATGGGTAATTTAATGTACAAGTAATACACAGGTTTAAAAAATAGATTATCCATTCCAAACTAATGGCAAATGAGTAAATAGGCAGGAAAGGGGAGGCAGATTTAACCTGTGCACCAAGAGAGCTTTCTCTTTCTCCTCCATTTCTTTTGATTTCAGCTTCTTCTTTTGTCTAATTATGTGAATGCTTCAGTTCACTCTGAGCCAGGTGGAAAGAACGGACTGCTAAAATCATGGAATCTGAGGTATGGATATAGCTAGTATTACCTTTCCCACAATAAGCTTACAGGCATTTTGAAAGAGGACTACATGACGACAGCCATTCTTATTGAAGGGAACAGCACCCTGATGGTGGTATTTTAGATATCAACAGGTAAATAGTTCTGTTTATGAGGAAAGCATTCACTGGACAAAGAACAGTGGCCAATGTGTGTTCATATGAGAGTGGTAATAGCCACCAATGGGATCAGGCAGTGTCTTTTGTGAGGAGACCACTGGCCAGAGAAATAGGGGACAAATGAAAAGAAGAGTGGAGAAAGGCAAAAAGGGAAGATAGAGTTTGAGGCACAAGAGAGAATGGTGAGTGATTAAATCCCTGAATTCAAATCTTGGATCTACTACTTAAGTGATTTTTTTGGAAACTTACCATCTAGTCAAGAAGACAGCCGCTAATCAAGTGATTCATGTGTTCATCAAATAACTATTGAATTTACTATGTTACACATATGGTAGGTACTAAGAAGAAAGAGTACATGTTATGAGAGAACTGCCTAGTCTGGGGTGTAATGAACTTTAGTGATGAAATTTCATATCCTGAGGAAATGAAACTTGAGTTGAGGTGTGAAGAGTAAACATAAGAATTGAAGAGTTGTTTAGGCAAGGGTAGGTAAAAGGAACATTCCTGAAGGAGGGAAGAGCAGGCTCAAAACCTTTAGCCATAAGATAATACAGTATGTTCTAATATACTGCATGAAAATCAGCACAAGGGAGAGAGTGGTGAAAGTTGAGGCTGAGGAGATGGAAAGGGGGAGGTGTAGCTTTCCATATTTACCTGTCATTGTAAAGCACCTAAACATTAATGTAAGAACAATGGGAAAGCATTGTGGGTTTTATGAAAGATGATGTTTTAAATAGATGACTCTGGGAGTACAAGGTGGAGGATGGATTAAAGCAGGGGCCACACTGAAGGCAGGGTGACTATTTAGGTAGCTGTTGGCTGTAACCTGGCTAAGGTTTGAAGCAAGGAGAAAAATTGATGAACTGCATGACCTCAGGCAAGTAGTTCCACCTCTCTGAACCTAATTAGGCTTATTTTCTTGCAGGTTTGGTGTAATGAATTAAGAAGTATTGAGTTTTTCTGCTCAGATTATCTGCTATGCATAACCTCCCTTTAGGTGTTAATTATTCAACAAAAACTTTCTGTCCACACTTGATTTATGAAGGAATGATAGAGCTAGCTTGGAATCTTGAGAACTTCTTCAGAATTATATTAAATTTAATCCCTTTAGATCGATGGTCTGGATGAATTGTACTTTTTGTGATAAAAATTGGCTTTGAAATGAATAAAAAATATTGACATGTCACTACACATGTTACTCCTTTCATCCTAAAGTAATGAACAAAAGGACCAACAGAAGTCTCCCCAGTATTCAGCAGTAATTAAATACAAATACTTTTATTTAGGAAAATGATAACAGTAGTGTCAGCTATCTGAGAAAAGACAGCCGAAGGACTACATTTTGCTATGAGAGTTACAAACACTTTTGAACAGAATTAAAAAGAAAGTGCCTTTGAGGGTTACAGCATCTTTCCCAAACTACTGAAACTTGGCAAACATTTCCTGCCAGCTCATTAACTAAACCCTGTAATAATTTTGCACAGTGTCCAGTTGGGATAAGAAACAAATAGCTCTGTGAGTAAAGATTTTAATTCTGGATATTCAAACAACATTTTTAGTAAAGAGGAGAAAAACACTGAAACTAGATGTCTATGTCTTTCAAATGGTTCCATTCTATTTGAGTGATATTTGTTGTGGTCTAGTTTCTCTGGGCAAAGCCTTGAGCTATACATCATCAGTGACGGTAGTGATGGACTGTCAAAACACTTCCTTTTCCCACTTGACTAAGAAAGCATCCTTTTGTGTAATAGGAAGTCTAAAGTTAGTAATCAGGTACCCAGGGATCCGTAACACAAAAAAATGATGAATAATTACCTTAAGACCTTAAGAGAAGGGAAAAGAGTGAGTAGGATAAAGGTGATTAGAAGACAAATATTTATTAAAATATTTCTGTACATTAGTTACCTAAACCTTATTTTCTCCTGTGAGCCTCATAACAGCTCTTCTTAAGGTTGTTATTTTCATTGTAATACCTACTTCACAACTGAAAAAAAATAAAACTGAAGTTCAGATAACTTAATTGACTTGACCAATATCATGCTATACTCTATCTGACTCTAAAACACATGCTCTTTGCTCTGTTTTGGGCAGCATAAGTCAATTGCTCTTGAGTTTTGTGAAGAAAAGAATAAAGGACTCACATTAGAAACCTCATGAGGAAATGGGGAGAAAAACATGAGGCACAGAAAACGGGAAAACAATAAGCCCCAAACTAGAAAAAGTAAAGTGATACAGAGACAACAAAATGAAATGTTAAAATGATTATAGATAAAGGAAGAATTAGAAACTCTAATGAGAGAAAAGTATATTTATTATGAAATACAAGACTGATTTGAAAAGAAATACAACTTATAGAAAAAACATATAATTATTGAAATTTTAAAAGGAAAGGTCAAATTGCCAATTAGACATAGTTTAAAATAAATAATATTTAAGGAAATCACCCAGATATATATGAGATAAAATGGCATGAAATTAAAATGAAGAGGTCCAATATGCATCAAATAAATATTCCAGAAGAAAATATTCAAAAAAATCAGAAAGTCAATGTTCAAATAGATAATGGCTCTGAATTTTCTAGAATTGAAGGAAGTCTTGGATACTCTGTTCAAAAAAGCATATTTAATACTAAGCAAAATTATAAAAAAACAAACTTGGACATATTGTAGTGAAATTGCAAAATGCTAAGAAAATCTTATTAGTAATCAGAAAGGGAAGAGATTAGTGGACTTCTTACTAACAATAAGAAAGGTAAAAAAGATAACTGAGCAGTATTTTCAAACAGATGAGAAAAAACACTTATTAACCTAGAACTCTATACCCAGCTAAAGTATTTGTATTAATCTGCTAAAACTGTCATAACAAAATACCACAGCTGGGTGACACAATTTTATTTTATCATAGTTATAGAGGCTAGAAGTCCAAGATCAAAGTGCCATCAGGGAGGGCTTCTGGCAAAGCTTCCCTTCTTGACTTGCAGATGGCTGCCTATTGCTGTGTCCTCAGTTGGCCTTTCCTCTGTGTTCACATGGAGGGAGAGAGGAGAGAAAAAGAGAGAGAGGAGGTTTGAAGAGGGGAGGGGAAGGGAGGGAAAGGGAGGGGAAGGGAAGGGAGGGAAAGTCATCATCTCTAATGTTTCTTCTATTTCTTATAAGGACAACAGTACTATTGAATTAGAGCCCCGCTCTCATGAACTCATTTAACCTTAACTATCTCCTAAAAGGCGCTATATCCAAATAAAGTTGCATTTGGGTTTATTTCTTCAACAAATAATTTTTTGGGGGGCACAATTGGTTCATAACACTATTGTTGAAGAGAGAGAGAGAGTAACACAAAGGTATTTTAAGATGAACAAGCTGAAGGAATTTTATGACTAAACAGGCCCTTGATAAAAGTACTATTAGAGGATAAGCTATATTAGAAATTGATTAAAACAAACAGGCATGAAAAGGCAGCAAGTAATGGGAGCCAGTGATATTGATAAACAAGGATGTAAATCTAAGTAAGCATGAAATATATAAACAATATTAATCATTACTTTTAGAAGGTTAAAATAAAGTGGAACTAAAATCTTGGACAGCAGTAACATGGCAGATGGAGTGTAGGTAATCAGGTTCAAAGCATTTTAAGTCCTTGTATTTTGTAGGAGGATAAAAAGAGATTGATTAAATTCATGCTTTTAAAAGTAAAGTATCATGTAATAAAGTTAAGGGTACCACTAAAAGAATAGCCCAAAAAAAACCCCAAAACAAAAAACAAAAACACAAGTAAAACTTCTAAACCAATAGAAGTCATAAAAGAGAAAAATGGAAAATTTGTCAATAAAACAGTAGCCAGAGAAGTATAAACAATATGGTAAATACAAAAGTCAAAATTTGATGGCAAAAATAATCAGAAATTATAATAAATAAAAACAGTAAATTATCTGGTTAAAAGAGATTCTCAGATTGTATTTTCCAAAGAACTCAGTTCTATGTTTGTTAAACTAGACACTACTATAACAAAATGACAAAGCAATGTTGAAGGAAAATAGATGAAAAAATTAAGACCAGACAAATATTAACCTTAAAAATCTGGTTTAGGAAATATCTGACAAAATGTACATTAATGACAAAAAGCACCATTAAAGATAAAGGAGGACATTACTTAATTATAAAAAAAAAATTCCATATGAAAAATAACCATCCTGAACCTAGTTCATCTAACAAGTCTTCAAAAATTAATAGAAATATAAAGAGAAGTTGATAAGTACACAATCTCATAGTGGGGAATTTTAACGTACTGTGCTCATATAAACGGATGGATCAAGCAAACAAATATTGTTTAGAATTTGGAAAATTTGAATAACAAAATGGTTAGACCTGACCCAATGGACATGTATAAAATCTTGCAGTAACTAGTGAATACAAATTATTTTCTAACAAATAGGGAACATGTATGAAAATCTATCTTTTACTAAATATTAAAGAAAATCTCTAGTACCAAAAAGCCAGTTTCATATGGACCAGATGGTTTGACAAAAATGCAATGCAATGTGAATTCCACAACTAAGAACTAGATTAAAGGAGAAAACAAAAACTTTCTGTCATCTCAATAAGTATGCAAGCAGTTTAATAAATTTCAAAAAATATTTATTCTTAAAAATAAAGAAGTCATCTAACACAGTAGAAGTAGATCCTTCACTTGATAACAATAATCCAGGAAAACCTTACAGCAAACATTATATTTAAAGTAGGAAATATTATTAGATGGCCCTTTCAAGTCAGGAAGAAGACTGACAAGAAAATTTGTAATCACCATTTTTATTTGGCATTATAAATGAGGTCCTAACCAGCTCATAGGGAAAAGATACATATAAGGTTTATATATATATATATATATATATATGTATATTTATGAATGGCATGATTGTTCACCCTGTTAATGTAAAAGAACATGTGGACATCTTTCACCTCTTTAGTTAAATATATTCCTAGGTATTTTAGCTTTTTGGCTGCTATTGTGAATGGGATTGAGTTCTTGATTTGATTCTCAGCTTGGTTACTATTGATTTATAGCAGTCCTACTGATTTGTGTGTTCATTTTGTATCCTGAAACTTTACTAAATTCATTTATCAAGTTCAGGAGCCTTTTGGAGGAGTCCTTAGGTTCTCTAGGTATAAGATCATATCTCTGGCATACAGAAATAGTTTGATCCCCTTTTTTTCCAATTTGGATGTACTAAATTACAAAAGTGATCATTGACCATCTATTTGTTTGAGCAAAATTGCAGGTACTTCCCCCTGAAAAAAAGAAAAAAGAAAAGAAACCTTTTTTTTTAAAAAGTAAATATCTTGGGCAACCCCTTCAGATCCCCTCCCACTGTGGGAACTTTTCTGTCCTCTTGATTAATCCAGCTTTAAAAAGAAGTAAATATCTTGACAAGAAAAGATTCTGTTTTTTCACTTAAAATATTATTGTGCATTTTTAACAATAATAATGATGATAAATTACTTATTTTTATAGTTCCTTTCTTTTCTTTTGATGCTTTCATTCCAGGCCTAACACACAACTAATTCCTTTCAGGCAAATAGTAAATATGTTAAATACAGTGTTATCAATATTTGTTCTTTAACATAAAATAAGGAGCATGTACGCGAACTAATGGAACTAATATAGAGTTCAACAAGTTCTTCTGGGCATGAGATCAATATGTAAAAATCGATAGTGCTTCCCTACAACAGTAAGAACCAAGAAGAAAATTTTATAAAAGGCAATTCTCACAGCAAATATGGCATCCATAATTTTGCATTGGTGTCTCTTCTCTTCTTACATCTTACTTTATTTCAGGCCTTGAATTGTTTTAGCAAGAATTGACACCTCCCCTCTCTCACCATAATATGCTTGGGCTATGAGGTTTGCTCTTTTCTTCTAGGCCCTCTAAATAGAAATTAACCATTTTACAGCAAAAACAAATTAAGATGAACAGGATTATTGGGAAGAACTTAGAGAATATCTCTTGGCAGTGGTTTCTCTTTCAAGTCTCTGGTGGCTTTGATTCAGTTACTGCTATAGAAATTGAATATCAGTGAAAACTCTGATTCTTCTCATACTAGCTTATTAAAAATTTAATTTATTCCTATCTCACCTAAGTAAAGGAGTCAAGGCCCCAGTAGGAAATGTGTTAACTCCCCTGAGTATATTGAAGCAAGAAGTTCATCTATTTAGTCTTCCTTTAAACCAGTCCCCTTGAAAAAAATTGAAGTAAACAAAAATAAATAAAAATATATCTCGTGTTCATGGATTGGAAGAAATGTTATTGCTAAAAGGTCCATATTACTCAAAGTGATCTAAAGATTCAGTGCAATCTCTTATCAAAATACCAGTGGCACTCTTCAGAGAAATAGAAAAAAAAAATCCAAAATTTGTATAGAGTTATAAGGGACCCTGAATAGCCAAAGCATTCTTGAACAAATGAACAAAGCTAGAAGTATCACACTACCTGACTTCAAAATATATATGAAGCTATAGCAATCAAAATAGCATGGCACTGGTATAAAAACAGACATGTAGAACAGTGAAACAGAATAGAGAGCCTAGAAATAAATCCACACACTTATAGTCAACTGATTTTTGACAAAGATGTGAAGAACACACTATGAGCAGGGACAGTCTTCAATACATGGTGTTGAGGAAGCTGGATATTCACATGCTGAATAATGAAATTAGATCATTACACCATATAAAAATCAACTCAAAATGGATTAAAGACTTAATTGTAACACCTGAAACTATGGAACTACTAGAAGAAAACGTAGAAGAAATGCTCCATGACATTGACCCAGCCAACTAATTTTTGGATAGGACCCACAAAACCACAGGCAACAAAAGCAAAAATAGACAAGTGAGATTATATCAAACTAAAAACCCTCTGCACAGCAAAGGACACTATCAACAGGGTAAAGAGACAACCCAAATAATGGAAGAAAATATTCTCAAACTATACATCTGATAAGGGGCTAATATAGAATCTCTATAAGGAGCTCAAGCAATTCCATAGCAAGAGAACAAATGACCTGATTGAAAAGTGGGCAAAAGTCCTTAATAGACATTTCTCAAAGGGAGACATCCACGCGGTCAACAGGTATATCAGAAAAATGCAAATCAAAACCACAATGAAATATCACCTCACTCCTGGTAGTCCAAGGTAGAAGGTATGTGTCTGGTAAAGGCCTCATACTGTGTTATAATGTGGTAGATGGCATCACATAGTGGCAGCACATGTGAGAGTGGCCATGTGCAAAAGAGACAAAACACATGGGGTGGCCTTGCTTCATAATGACCAGCCATCATAGTAATTAATCTGGTTTTCCGAGAGTGCAAACTCCCTCACTCACAGAAGACTGCCTTAATCCCTTCATGAGGGCAAATCCCTCCTGACCCAAATGCCTCTGTTTTTCTTTTCAAATTTATTTTATTTTAAAAATGTGAGGTACAATTCAGGATTAGGCATACAAGTGGATCGTACAGGTAAAGTTTGGGTCTATCTTTGGTCCCCACTTTGCCTGGTTTGAGATCAGGTATGCTTATTAATGTTATGTGTCCCCACCCCCAGCAGTTTCTGGCTACTGCCAATCCCTTTCTTATAGTATTTTGGTAAATGTTCAGGGTCTGCTTATGAGTGAGACCATATGGTACTCAGTTCTTTGTTTCTCTCCACACTGTTATATTGGGGACCAAGCCTCAACATGAGTGTTGGTGAGAATATACCACAGTCAACCCATAGCAGTAGAAATGTAATTTTGTACAGCCACTATGGAAAATAGTATAAAGGTTTGCCCACCAAAATTAAAAATAGTAGAACTACGATATGATCCAGAAATCTCACTTCTGTGTAGTTAGCCAAAGGAAACTAAATTAGAATGTGAAAAAAATATCTTTACGTCCACGTTTATTGCAGCATTATTCACAATTGCTACGCTATGGAATCAATGTAAGTGTTCATCAATAAATGAATGGATAAAGAAAATGTGGTATATATACACAATGGAATGCTGTTTAGTCATTAAGAAAACAAAATTCTGTCATTCGCAGCAACATGGATGAGCTTGGAGGACATTATGTTAAGTGAAATAAGTCAGACACATAAAGACAAATATCACATTATATCACTAATGTAGAATCTAAAAAAGTGATTTTATAGAACTAGAGAGTAGATTGGTGGTTACTAGGAACTGTGGCGATTGGGAGAGTCAGGAAGATGGCTGGGGTAGTTGGGAAGATGTTGGTCATATGACATAAGTTTCAGTTAGATAGGTGGAATACGTTCAAGAGATCTATTGTACAACATAGTGGCTATATTTAATAACAATACATTGTATTCCTGAAAAGTACTACGACAATACGGGCATTAAGTATTTTCACCACAAAAATAATGTGAGGCAATGCATATAATTATTAGCAAGATTTACTCATTCCACAGTGTATATTTACTTCAAAATATCATGTTATATATAAGAAATACATACAATTTTAACTGTCAATTTAAAAGGAAAACAATTTCATTGACCTTTAAAAGCTATTTTGGAAAGTTCAAGATAAAGGGGTGTAAAAAAAGAAAAGGGAAGACCAAAAGGAAATATAAATACTTCAAGTATTTTGTAAGTAGGCCAGGTGTGGTGACTCACACCTGTAATTTCAGCAATTTGAGAGGCCAAGGTCGGTGGACTGCTTGTGCCCAGGAGTTCAAGACCAACTTGGGCAACAGTGTAAACTTATTTCTTAAAAAAATATCAAAAAGTTATCTGGGTATGGTGGCACACACCTATGGTCCCAGTTATTTGCAGTCCTGAGGTGAAAGGATTTCCTGAGCCAAGGAAATCAAGGCTGCTGTGAGCCATGACTGTCGTGATTGTGCCACTGCACTCCAGCCTGAGGGACAGAGTGAGACCTCGACTCAAAAAAAAAAAAAAAAAAAAAAGAATTTTGTGAATACATAAGAAACCATTTTAAAAACAAAAGCCCTAGCTGTAATTAGATTTATAGAATGAAGGAAACCAATACTATGAAAATAAATTTAACTATTGAGCAAGAGGATTTTTAAACTGTTTTAGAAAAATACAGTATAATATCACCTTAAGGAATCCTTAAAAATTATGAATGTTGGTGAAGATTTAGAAAAAAGATCTTGAATGATTATATATATAAATATGTAGATGGCTGTGGATCACATTGGAGAGTCAATTGTAGGGTATACCAGTTATTTTTAATATGCAGATGAATGTGATATCAAGTTAGTAGAAGATACTTCTATTATACTAAGTACTAAATTGCTAAATAATATGAAACTATATCTAAAACAACAGGAAAAAGGCAAAGTGTTTTTTGTCTATAAATAAAAGATCTTCAAAGATGAAAAATTAAATGAGCAAAATAAGAACAATTGAAAGGGAATATAAATGCAAAACAAAGTAAATAGTGTCAAGAAACACTTGTTAGAGAAAACAGATAAAATATGTTTGCATGTGCTTGTCATGTGTAAGTAATATGTTCTATAGGTCAATAGACTTCTTAAAGGAAAAAAACATGACTTTGAGCATGTATATACATTAAATAAAAATCAGGCACCAATACATATTCTAAAGAATAAGAATAAATAACTTTGCATTTATAACTACCACAGTAAAGGGGAGTCCAATTTGAAAAAGTAGAAACTTTTTATAAGAAAGATATGATTTCTAAAATATAAGTTGAAGAAACAGTGTCATACAAACTAAAAATCAGTCATTGAATATAGTAGGAATTACCTTACTTTGCTTAATGAAAGGGTAATGTTAACTAAATTTGGTGAGCTCAGGATGTCAGCTATTTTCAAGGGCATATGATCTATCTCCTTAGCGACTTATTTAGGGAAATATACTAGAATCAGAATATATTTAAAAGAGAAATTGCTAAATTGGAGAGGAAAAAAATTATATTTACAATAGTAACAAAACCCCTAATAAATCTAGAACTATATCTCATAAAATGTATACAAGATCTTTAAGAACATATTATGAAATGTTATTGAAGAACATAAACAATGATTTAAATATAAATACTAAATCAAAACCACACTGAGATACCACCTAACTCCAGTCAGAATGGCAATTATCAACAACTCAAAAAATAACAGCTGCTGGAGAGGGTGTGGTGAAAAGGGAACACTTCTACACTGTTGGTGGGAGCGTAAACTAGTGCAACCTCTGTGGAAAGCAGTGTGGCGATTCCTAAAAGCTCTAAAATTGACCTTCCATATGACCCTGCAATCCCCCTACTGGGAATATACCCTGAAGAACACAAATCACTCTATAAAAAAGATACCTGCACACGTATGTTTATCGCAGCGTTGTTCACAATAGCAAGAACCTGGAAACAACCATGCTGCCCATCAAAAGAGGACTGGATTAAAAAATGTGGTATATATACACGATGGAATACTACGCAGCCATAAAAAAGAACAAAATCATGAATTTCGCTGCAACCTGGATGGAACTAGAGTCTATAATACTGAGTGACCTCTCACAGAAACAAAGATCCGAATATCACATGTTCTCACTCATATAATGGACCTTGAACATCCAATGCAATACTATAAGAAAATGACTGACGGTACTGGGAAACTATGGGGGGAAGGGGGATGGGATTAACAGTAGCAAATATCTGTCGGGGAATGGGAAAACACCTCTTATCAACAGGGTGCCTGAATGAAACGTAATTGTACACCTAACCCTTAATGTACCCCACAAAACCATTATAAAAAATACTGATTAATGAAAAAAAAGATACAATATCAAGTCAAAAAAATAAGGATTCAATTACAATAAAAATTTATGAAAAGAGTAAACCAAAAAAATAAAAAAAAAATATAAATACTAGAAGAGATACACCATCTTAATCATTTGGGAGACACGATATCATAAAGAAGTGAATTCTCCAAAGATTAATCTGTAGCTCAATGCAATTGCAATCAAATCCCACATGTTTTTATGGAACTTGGCACATTTATCTTAAAATTCATACGAAAGAGAAGAGGCACTTCTTAGCTAAGATTCTCTTGGAGAGAAAGAATAAGTTGAAAAGACCAGTTCCATCAGATGTTAGGAATTATTATTAAACTATATTAATAAAAAGTGTGATTTTGGTACAGAGATAGATAAATATACTAGTAAAGCAGAATGAAAATTCCAGAAAAAAACTCACACACATATGTGAAGTCGGTATATGACAGAGGGAAAGCTTCAAATGAATAAAAATAGGATACATTACTACTCAAAAATTAGTCCTGGGACAATTGGCTATTCATATATAAAAAAAATTCCTACCCTGTACCATACATACATTAAATTCAAGGTGGATTAAAGACCTAAATGTGAAAAAAATCCTTTTAAAATTTTGAAGAATATCTTCATGATCTCAAGGTAGGGCAAGGTTCTTTAAAACTACAAAAATTAGGCCAGGCTCGGTGGCTCAGCCTGTAATCCCAGCACTTGGGGAGGCCGGGGGTGAGTGGATTGCCTGAGCCCGCGGGTTTGAGACCTACCCGGGCAACTTGGCGAGACCTTGTCTCCACAATAAATCAAAAAAATTTAGCTGGGCGTGGCAGCGCATGCCTGTAGTTCCAGCTACAGACTGGAGGAAGGAATATATTTAAAAATGGAGGACTATATTTAAAAATGGAAGGCTGAGGCAGAAGGATCACTGGAGTCCAACAGGTCGAGGCTGCGGTGACCAGGAGCATGCCACGTCACTCTAATCTGGGTGAGAGTGAGACTCCAACTAAAAATAAATAAATAAATAGATAAATAAATAAAATAAAATAAAATAAAACTACATAATGAAAACTGTAAAAGATTGATGCATTTGACATCATAAAAAATAAAAACTCTTATATGATAAAATACATCGTAAAGAAAGTTAAAAAAAAGTCATAGACTGGTAGGTGTTTTTAGATTATATAAGTAATGAAGAATTAATATCCAGCAGTCATAAAACACTAGGGAAATTCTTATGATAAAGACAAACAATTCATTAGAAAAATGTGCAAAGGATGTGCGACCAGGCAATTTACAAAAGGGAAAAATTTGAGTCACCTAGAAACATATGAAAAAACGTGTACAACTTCACTAGTAGTGAGGGAAACAAATTAATTTAAAATAATTCACAGCCATCAGATTAGCAAACATTAAAAAGCTGGATAATATCAAGTGGTCATCCTGGGAAGATGTAAGGAGCTAGACTTTTTGAGGGAGTATGCATTTATACACCTGCTTTGGAGAACACTGTGGCAATATTTAGCAAAGTCAAAGTTATGCATATCTTCTTATGATTCCAAATCCCTCTTCTAGGTATTTACCATAGAGAAATCCTTGCAGATATATACAAGAAGACCTACCAAGCATGCTTACAGTCATATTTTTAAAAAAATCATGTTCAATACTATGGAAGGGGATTAATATTATAAATAGAAATATATTTTAAAATGGAATGTTATATGGCAATTTAAAGTAATGAACTACAACCATATGCTTTAACAAAGATGAAACTGGAATTTAATTTTGAGTGTACAAAATAATTTGGAAAAGAGTATGCAGAGTAATTTTGTGCAATACAGGAAAATTGGTCATATATAGAGGGTCTCTTGGGCTTTTGTGTAGTGGACCACACAAAACAGGCAAATTTTTCTCTTGGAAAAGTTCAGTCCTATCTCCTTGTGCCTGACAAACCTGAAGCAGTGGAGAAGAGAGACTTTTTTTTTTGTTGGACTCATTCTGCTGCCCAAGCTGGAGTGAAGTGGCACAATCACAGCTTAATGCAACCTCAATCTCCTGGGCTCAGACACCTCAACCTCCTAAGTAGCTGGGACTACAGGCATGCAACACCATGGCCAGTTATTATTATTATTATTATTATTATTATTATTTGAGTTGGAGTCTCACTTGGTTGCCCAGACTGGAGTGCAGTGGCCGCTCCCGGCCACTGCAGCCTCGACCTGCTGGGCTCCGGCGATCCTTCCACCTCAGCCTTCCAAGTAGCCGGAATTACAGGCATGCGCTACCACGTCCGGCTGATTTTTTGATTTATTGTAGAGATGAGGTCTCACTGCCCAGGCGGGTCTCGAACCCGCGGACTCAGGCAATCCACTCACCTCAGCCTCCCAAAGGCGCGGGATTACAGGCTGAGACACCAAGCCCGGCTGGCCGGTTATTATTATTTTTGATTTTTTTGTAGAGATGTAGTCTCACTGTTACCTAGGCTGGTCTTAAACTCCTGGCCTCAAGCATTCCTCTGCCTCAGCCTCTCAAAGTCCTGGGATTATAGGTGTGAGCTGCTGCACCTGGCCTCCTGTACATTTTAAGTTAAAAAATATTCTTCACTTTACCCTTGAAGAAAAGCAGGGTGTAACACCATCTATTATTGTGGCATTGACTCAGGTACACTGTGTGGTAGCTCTGTGCCAAAGAGAGTTGAAGGGTCAAATGACTCAGGTTTCTAGATTAAAAGGCCGGTTTACAACCTGAACCAAAGGAACATAAATTGGGTTTTTTTCTCTCTTCTTTAGGCATCACCGACAACTTTTTGAAAGAAAAAGATCCAGTGGCTATTTTTTATAATCACTTAGTTTTCGGTTGGTTTTTGTTAAAGATTAGAAAGTCACTTCTCAATATTCAGCGGAATTTTCAGCTTTTGGCCATGCTAATAATGAAAGTTATACTCAAAGTCTTTTCTCTTTCCCTACCCCCACCCCCTTTTCTTTCAATCTCAGAATATAAAAGATAAAGGCAGTTCTGAAGAGTAACTTTTTGGTTGATTATTCCCCTTGAACTCATTGTAAAGTTCAAAGAGGAAAAAGGGAAGGCCAGCAGAGATCAAATCAGGACCTCATCATATGCGGCTACCTAGGATTCTGTCACTATATTTTAGGTGGTAGGGTTCATAGGTCCTGGTGTTTGATTGAAATCGTCTGTGCATATATGAAAGAGCATGGCTGAATAATATACTGATTTAGATATTTTTGTTTATTTCAGGAGCCTGCAATTATTTTATACACACACACACACACACACACACACACATTTGTTGACATACAACTTTGTGCTAACAAACAATTCTGATATAATTATTGATTTATAGATTTTTTTTCATCTTATTTTAATGTGCTTCGTTCAACATTATATTGGGAATTGGTGTGTACAGACGCCATTTTATTATCATTGAATACATGGTCAATTCAACAAGTAACGTAGGAAATTGTACCCAGGCCATTTTTTAAAAGGGAACATTTTGCCCACTTATATGACTGGATTTATGACTGTAAAAATTTAAAAATCAGTATTTTTTAAGTAAATGGATCAATGGGTGGATGCAAGGAAGGACCAGAGAAAGGACAAAAGAAGGTAGGAAAGAAAGGAAGGAAGGAAGGGTGGGAGAGAGGGAGGGAGGGAGGGAGGAAGGAAAGAAGGAAGGAAGGAAGGAAGGAAGGAAGGAAGGAAGGAAGGAAGGAAGGAGGGAAGGAAGGAAGGAAGGAAGGAAGGAAGAACGGACCGGCAGAAGGGAGAAATACGCTTGAAAAGAGCTTTTATGAAAAAGGTATTCACTTTATACGAACATTGTCTTTTATATTTATAATGTCTGTACCCTTACTTTGGATACCCAGAGTGCTAGCCACAGGATACTTGCTATTTATGATCTTGAAAATATTTGAAGCCTTTCCAGGGAGTATGGGAAGAAAATCACATCAAAGCTACACTGCACCTTTTTTGGTTTTGTGTTCAAACATAGCATTCAAGATGATGCAGGTATTTGTGCAGAGTTAATATTCCCGCAGAAGATCGAAACAGCTAAATTATGAATAGCCTCTTTAGATTTTTTAGGTGAAGTACTTTAGGAGAATGACATTCAAACAGAACAGTGCACAAATCCTCATTAAAGTTTTGCAAATTGAGCAAATCATATCAGCAAGCAAATCAGGAACGATAGCATGACTAGTACCCTAGAAGTCCTTCTCCAATTCTCTTCTCGATGTTACTTCTCACCACAAGGATAACTGCTGTCACTCTTAACACCATCAATTGGATTTTTGTAATAGGGATATTTCATATAAATCGGATCACATAATACGTGATCTCGCTTCTTTTGTGACTATCTTCTTTCCCTTAGCTTGTTTTCAAGGTTCACTTATGTTGTGGCATGTATCAACACTCATTCATTCCTATTGCTGAATGTTTTATTGTGTAAGTATACCAACATTGTTTATCCAGTTGTCAGTTGCTGGAGATTTTGGTTATTTCTACTTTGTAGTTATTTTGAATAATTGTGCTATGAACATTTGTGTGCAGGTTTTTGTGTGGACATATATTTTAAATTTTCTTGGGTATATACCTAGTTGTGGAATTTCTGGGTCATATGGCAAACTGTTTTCCAAAGTGACTGCACCATTTTACAGTTGTATCAGCAGTGTATAGGGGTTTCATTTGCTCACATCCCTGCCAACACTTCATTTGGTCAGTGTCTTTAATTTTAGCTCTCCTGGTGGAAAATCTATGATTTTTTGTTCTCTATAGGTTTTGTATAAGGTTGTGATTCTCAGAAAATAATTCTAAAACTAATTTCTATAAATTAATTAATCTTAGGTCTTCTCTGAACCAAGGCTTTAATTGGAGTAGCAAGTATTTCCCTGTCTTTTAAAAAATATATGGACAAAGTCTTCAAGATTTACCTCAGATGCTTTTTCTACTGAAAAACCTTCCCTGACTCTTCTTTTCCCAGTCTACATTTGGTTGCTTCCTTCTAAAGTCCCGTTTTACATCTTTTAGCATAGGCCTGATACACAGTCATCTTTGCTGAGTGATGGGTATTTTACCTGTAGACTGTATTACACACCCCGTTATCTTATAGAATCTTTACATCCAAGTGCTGGGAAGGTCTTAGAAGTCACCTATTCAATTACATTATTTTACAGACGAGAAACTGAAGCTCAGAGAAGGGAATGGACATGGATAGCCAACTTGGGACTAGTGGGAAGGTTTCCTAACTCCTATTCCTGAAATCTTTCTACCTCCTTCTTTCAATTTCTTTCAACTCCTTCCATTCATCTTTGTGTCCCTTGTGCTGCCAATTTGCAGAGATTGAAATTAATATTAAGCTGGAAAAACGACTGTATATTTCTAGGGCTTAAACTGAAATTCAAAGAAACAGCTCTCCTATCATTGAAAGTTTACATGCTCTGTCATTGAGAACTACTATCATTTAAGCCAGAGAAAGAAAACTTAAAGTGATTTTTCAGCAAATACAGTTTTTAATGATACACATATAATGTCTTGCTCTGTTTTATACTCTGATCATGATTAAGAATTTCAAATAGCTCAGGAAGAATTAAGAAGATTTACACCCACATTATTACTCATAACCACTTAGAGCAGAGAAAGAAATCTTTTAAAAGGATGTTTATTGCTTTCATGCCAAATGAGAATCTGAATTAAAATGATTCCCAGCACAATCTTTCGAGTTGAAAGTACATTCAGCAATTTTCAAAATCCCTTGTAATAACAACAATACTCTGTAATTTAATGGAGTTTTTATTTTTTCAAAGGCGATTAGGGGAAAGCTATAAACATGAACTTCCTAATCCTCATTGTGCAGTGACTTCCCTGGGTCAATTTTGTTATCCCTCCTCCTCAGATATAGATGCTAACACTGACTGACTGTCTAGGTTTCAAGGTTTTACCCTTTGGTTCACTGCAAATTTACCTCAAAAGAACCTTTGTTCTTCGGTAATTAGCTGACCCTCAGTTCACAGGTTGTAAAATGTGAGGATCACATACCCATTTCAGAGAAATAATTTGTGTAAAGCACCTAGTACTAGTAGGTCTTCCTTATATGGCATCTACTTTTAAATTCTCTGTTGGAGATGTCTGTGGTTGAGGAACAGGAATAGTAGACCTTGCTGATTCCCCAAATCTCCCAAAACTTCAAACTCTTCTTCTCATTCATTTATTGAGGAAGCACAGATTGATTGCTTACTAACCTTGTAAGAGGGGACTTCACAAAGTCCCATAACTAATGGAGAATGTGTATTATAAAAAATTATGCATAGATTACAAAATTTGTTTGTACCACAATATACTCACATTAACTTGTTAAAACATGACTGAACAGGATCTAGTTTGAGGCACTAAGAAGGATAAGACATCAGTTTGAAAACAGCCCATATCAAAGCAACATTAAGTCTGCTAAAATTAAAGCAAGAACAAACATCAAGTTTATGGTGAGGACTGGGTGGAAAAATAGTAAAAATCACTGATGCTTTATGAAAAGTTTATTAGAGACAATGCCCCCAAAGAAATCAGCAGTTTGCTGGGCTTGGTGGCTCAGCCTGTAATCCCGCGCCTTGGGAGGCTGAGGTGAGTGGATTGCCTGAGCCTGAGGGTTCGAGACCCGCCTGGGCAGCGAGACCTCATCTCTACAATAAATCAAAAAAAAAAAAAAAAATCAGCCGGGCATGGTAGCGCATGACTGTAATTCCGGCTACTTGGAAGGCTGAGGCGGAAGCATTGCCGGAGCCCAGCAGGTCGAGGCTGCGGTGGCCGGAAGCGGCCACTGCACTCCAGTCTGGGCGACAGAGTGAGACTCCAACTCAAAAAAAGAAAAAAAAAAGAAATCAGCAGTTTACAAATGAATAACTCATTTTAAGAAGAGAAGAGACAATTCTGAAGAGGAATCCTATAGTGGCGGGCTACCCACATCATTTTGCAAGAAAAAAAATATCTTATTTGTATCTTAATTGAAGAGAACTGACAATTAACAACAGAAACAATAGCCAAAACTATGGATATCTCACTTGGTTCAGTTTACACAATTCTGACTGAAAAATTAAAGTTCAGCAAACTTTCCACTTGATGGGTGACAAAACTGTTGTGCTTAGGTCAGCTTCAGATAAAAGTAGAACTTTCAATGGAAATTTTAAATAAATAAGATCACGTTCCTGAAATATTTATTTGAAGAATTATAACAGAGATGGTACATGGCTTTACCAGCATGATTCTGAAGAAAAAGTACAATCAAAGTGATGGCTACCAAGAGGTCGGAGTGGTCCAGTCAAAGCAAAAGCATACCCGTCAAGAGCAAATGTCATGGAAAGAGTTTTTAAGGATGTTCAAGGCATTTTGCTTGTTGGCTTTCTGGAGAACCAAAAAATGATAGTATCTGCTTATTATAAAAGTGTTTTGAGGAAGTTCGCCAAAGATTTAGCAGAACAACACTCAAGAAAACTTCACCAGAGAGTTCTTCTCCACCACAACAATGTTTCTGCTCATTCTTATCAAATAGAAGCAATTTTGCAAGAATTTCTAGGGGAAATCACTAAACATCTACTTTATAGTCCTGATTTGACTCCTTCTGACTGCTTTTTGTTTCCTGATCTTAAAAATTATGTGAGGGGCACCCATTTTTCTTCAGCTAATAAAGTAAAAAAGACTGCATTGACATGGTTAAATTCCCAGGATCCTCAGTTATTTATAGATGTGCTAAATGGATGATATTATCACTTACAAAAGTGACTTGACCTTGATGGAGCTTATGTTGAGAAACAAAGTTTATATTTTTAATTTTTATCTTTTAATTTGATTTTTTTCCATGAACTCCTTAACTCTGTAGAGTTAACTTGTATTAGTGTGAGATTTGTGTGTATGCATGTGTGTGTGTGTGTGTGTGTGTGTGTGTGTGTGTGTGTGTGTGTGTGTTATGAAAACAAAGTTACCACATTCAAACACATCACATTCTATTTTTATTATTTTTAACTTATGGTTTTCATAAATATCCGTTATTACCAGTGCTAGGGTCTAGGATCCTAAAGCAAGGCAAAGTTAGAAATAATGTTTCAACAGAAAAATCAATATGTCACACATCATAAAGATATGAACAGAAGAACGAACTATAAAGCAAATATTGATAAGTAATTCTTAGAAGTAAATCTTCATAGGCTTGTAATTCATACCTGGATCTAGGGTACTTCATTGTTAGAGTAATGGCCTAAAACAAGAGAAAGATTTGTTTTTGTCAGAAAAATTTAGAACATGACTGAAATCTGTCATTTGCTTAACATGGAACTCTCAGAAGTTAGCGCTAACTTTTATTTTCCAGGGAAAATATAGGATGAGAGAAACTGTAGAGGTAGAATTTTAATGGTGAAAAACGCCCTTTGACTGGGAATCATGAGACTTGGCTTACAGTTCTAGATCAGTCACTTCTTTATAGGGTGACCCTAAGCAAGTCATTTTGGTGTTGTGGTGTTCAGCTTATGAATAATCAGAGATGGATTGAATTTGACTTACTACCATTTTACTGTTGCACCTGTCTATCTATGTGTGGTATATCTAATGGGGCTCTAAATACACTTGGAGAATCTCCAGTAACTAAAGTGTTTTATTAATCCATATATGCCATCCCCCAGTTATGCCAGGCAGTTGAAAGTTTATTGAATCAAACAGTGAAGAATTTGAATTTGAGGCAATGCTTCTCCCACTTATACAAGGAATGTCATGAGGAAGAACCAGAGAGGGGGAGTATGTATGAAATATTGGTCAATTTTTTATACACATATAGTAAAGGCTGATTCATTTGAGGCATAGAGTTATTTCAGGCAATCTGAATTAACTATGACTGAAAATGGATCTTCTGAGCTATTACATTTCCAAGTAACTAAAAAAACACGTGCACAAAAGCAAAATCTAGATTTTTGTCAGGATACACCCAACATCTACGAGAATATAAACTGGAGGCATATTGCACATTCTATTTTAAAACACAGTGGCCTCCCTCTGAGAGACAGTGGTGCTATTAGTGTCATTTTACTTGACAGAGAGAACGTTGTGGCACTGGTGATGCTTTTATGTGCATTTATCTATTTTTTCAGCCTCTTTATCTATTTTCCTATTCATTCATTCATTTTTGCTTTGTGCTCTATCTCTGTAGGCTCTAATGCTATTGATGTTTGACTGCATTGATGCGTTCATGCAATCCAAAACACAGATAGGGAACATACTGGCTCAGAGCAAGGTTGTGTTCAGCACTGCTAGCAATACATAGATGATGAGCTACTCTTCTTATTATGTTGCTGCATTTTGGAAGTTAATGCCTTGAAGATAGATAATAATTTGTGGTGAGGCTCCTGATTAAGACTATAGAAAGAAAATCAATTACTATATCCAAGATGGAGGCTAATGGGAACACTTGAAGAACATGGGTCCTGTACCTTCTTTTTTTATTGCACTTTGTGTCATTGTATCACATTTATTTGCTAACATATGTCTCTTCCTTATTAGACAGAATTCCTTGAGAGCAGCTTTTTCACTAATGTGGGATGTCTGGAGCCTAGCACACTGCCTATGGAGTTGGTTATAAACCTATTCAATGAATGACAGAAATTAATCTGAGCTATGACTTGGGATGGACGCTCTTAGAAAAGTAAAACATGGTGAATACATGTTATTATGCAGTGTCTTAAACATCCATTGACATCCAGGAAGAGGAAGATTTTAATTGACTGGTCTTTGAACTGTGTCAGGAAAAGATTCAGATCCCTTCGAAATGTTAATGCCAGTCCTATTCAAAAGACAGTGTAAATTGTTCTCTAGAATGCCCATCACACAAATGTGCTGAGCCCAGAAATAAGAAGGAATGCTATGGGATTCCAAAACTTATTGCCATCTGGGCATGTATGGCTGAATTATGAAAAGTCATTCAGTCAGCAAGATAGAAATAACATCTGCATAGGCAGACAACTTAGCAAACTCAGACCAGCTTTCTGCTGAAGCCCAGCTGCCATTGTGACTCATGGCAAGTTCTAAGCCTGAAAAAGCCAAGAACTGCAGAGCAGAGGTACCCTACCCAGGGTGGAGACCAAGAAGAGGAGGGTCAGCACAAAATCCAGGTTTTGGCATTCCCAAACAAATAGATTTTAACTTGTTCATCTCCACGGAGTTAGGTTGATAATTGGATACAGAGCGGGAGAGAATTGGAGGGGAAGAGTAACAGAAACACTTTTATTACAAAGTCAGGTTCATTTTAGGAATGCAAGGCTGGCTCAACAATTGGTAATCTATCAATATGACGGAATTCTCAGTGTGATGAAATTGAAGAAGATAGGTCATATCATCAGTAGATACAGAAAAAAATGCTACTTCCTTCTACCTAATTGTATGCTGTACCCATAAGCCATCCCCTCTTTATCTTCCCTTCCCACTACCCGTCAAAGCCTCTAACAACCAGCATTCTACTCTCCTCCATGAGTTATTTTTCAGCTTCCACATATGAGTGAGAACCTGCAATATTTCTCTTTCTGTGTTTGGATAATTAGAAATAAAATAAAATAAAATAAAATAAAATAGAACACTACTTCTTAAACATGATGAAGTACATTCTCTATGAACCAATACTAAACCTCATAATCAATGTAGAAATACAAATGACATTTTTATTAAAACCAGAAACAAGGCTACCATTGTTCCATTGTTGCTATTATTCAATACTGCTTTAAAGATACTTATTAATGTTATATTTCATGGAAAAAGATAACTTTTATAAAAATAGGGAAATGACAAAATTATCATTATTTGCATATAATAATATATAGCCATAAAAAGTCCAAGAAATTCCACTATAAAATCATTAGAATGAATAAGAATTTAGTTAAGTGGCTTGAAGCAAAATGAATATATATATATTTTAAATAATTGCTTTTATTTATACTAGCACCAACTGGCTAAAACAGGACAAAAATCCCATTCACAAACAAGGTGGCCATTTAAAAAATTACCCAGGAATAAAATTAATTAGAAAGATACAGTCTATGTGAGAAAATCCATAACATTTTATTTAATAGCAAAAAGCAAGACTTGTATAAAGTGAGAGACAAACCATACTCCCCTACATAGCAAGATCTTAAACACTAATGATTTTTTTTTAAACATGTGGTCATGATTCTAAAGTTCATATGGAAAAACAAATGTGCTGGGATTGTTATGGAAATCACAAAATTTAATAAAAAGATGAGTGAGGGACAATTTTTCTTATCATATATGAAAAATACACAAGTGAGGATGATATTGGTACAAATGTGGGCAAACAAATTAATGGAACAGAATGGAGAATACAGATCCAAATATATACGGGAACCTGCTGAGTGATAAAGTGTTATTGAAGTCAGTAATGAAAGAGCAACTTTTTAAATATATGGTATCAGAATAAAATATAAATAGAACCATTTTTTACAGCAAATACAAAGGTGAATTTTAGATACATTAAATGAAATGTAAAAATAAAACTATTAAAATATTAGTAAATAGTATAAGCAGATATGTACATGACTTTAGGGTGATGGTCCTTAAGAAAGATTTGGATCCTTACTCTTTAAAGAAAAAACAGCTCTACAGATTTAACTACATAAAACATAATGTATTGTGAGAAAATATTTGCATGTATCTGACAGAAAAATGTCTGATGTTACTAATTTACAAAACATGCCTACAAATTGAACTACCTATTGGATAAATGAACAAAGGATTTGAGCAGACAATCTAAAGGAAAAAGTATAAATTTGTTGAAGCATTTATTTAGAATACTCAAAATCTAAAAAATATCCGAATGACCATTCATAGAAAAATACAAAGACGTAAAGGTTCTCAATTTCATAAACTATCACATTACTGTAAACTAAAATGAGATGTCACCACACAGACCCAAATAAAACAGATGAATAATATTTACGTTTGTCAAAAATGTGGAGCAAAAGTACATTTTTCTCTACTATTGGGAGTGTAAATGACTACAATCTGTTGTTGAGGGATTAATATGACAATATTAATTGGTGTCTAAGTGCATATATGCTTTGATCTGGTAATCCATTTTTGGAGAATTATTCAGATAGAAAAAACTTCCATAAAGATATATTTACAGGAAAATTTGTTGAATTATTTATTTGAAATATTAAACAAAAACTGGACGGAACCTGAATGACCATTCATAGGGAACTAATTGACTACATTGTGATTCCCTACATTGAAGTAATATGTAGCTAGTAAATTTTGCTATAGATCTATGTAGCTATCAATAAACTAAAAAGACTGATTACAATATATAAGGAAATAAAACCAAAAAGTTTTACAGCTGCATGTATATAGTATGATCCGGTTTTGTTAGCAAGCAAGGACAAATGTGGGCTTACATGTTTTTGTTTGTATATATGGAAATATAAACACATGACTGTTGATGATGGTTGCATCAGAGGGTGGTATTGGATAAGGGAGGGAAATACTATCACTTTTACTTTAGTTATTTCTGTATTATCACAAAGATTACAATGAGCCAAAAAGACGAGGAACAGTATTATTTTCACTAAGGCAAAAAAGGCCTTGCAATGTAACTTACCCTCATTCAAGGACTGAGGCAAGCAATTTTATTTCAGAGGGAGCAAATTAACAGGCATGAAGAACCCACTGTGTGCTAGGTACTATGCAAAAGTGTGGAACACATCTTCCCATTCAAGCTTCCAACTCACCTTACAAGTATTTAATGCTGATTTTTTTTTATTTTACAGGTGTGAAAATTGAGACTCAGTGGGTTTGACTAGCTATTCTGACATCATGCAGCCCAAAAGTGTCAGTGTCAGTATTTGTTGTGGAGATCTATTGTAGAGCCTGGTGACTACAGTTAAAATAATGTACCGTATACTTGAAAATTGCTACAATAGTATATTTTAAATGTTCTAATCCCTTGACATAATAAGTTTGTGAGGTGATAGATATGTTAAATAACTTGACTTACTTGTTCCACAATGTATACACATATTAAAACATCACGTTGTACTCTATAGATATATACAGTTTTTCATTTGTTAATTTAAATTAATTAATTAAAATTAAAGAAGAAATCATACCTTCATTTTAGAAGTTCAACTTTGGCCTTAGAAATAATAGATACAGTAATTTAAAAAATCAGTACTGAGTCCATGTTTTTGGTACTGTGAATGGATAAAAAATTTTGGTACACATACACAGTGGAATATTATGCAGCCATAAAAAAGGACAATATTATGAACTTCACGGCAACTTGGATGGACTTAAAGTCTATAATACTCAGTGATCTATCACAGAGACAAAATACTGAGTACCACATGTTCTCACTCATAAGCAGACCCTGAACATTTGCCATAATACTGTAAGAAAACGATTGGCAGTAGCAGGAAACTTCTAGGGGGCACATAACATCAATAAGGGTACCTGATTCCAAACCAGGTGAAATGAGGACCAAAGGGAGGCCCAAACTTTACCTGTACGATTACTACTTGTATCAGTGCTGAATTCTGCACTACCCAGAACTTAGGAAAGTGTGCTAGGTGGTGGCATAATTAGATGGATTCTCAGATCATTAAGAAAAATATACCCAGAGATTGTTGGCATAGAGCTGATGTGCATTTTAGTTCAAATAGGAAATCAAGTAGCCAGGAAATTCAGTCTATTGATTCTGGCTTGACCACCAAACTCACAGGGAAACCCCAAGTGTGTCTCTCAGCTTCCACGAGGTGGTTTCATGAGAGGCTTGAATGACTGAACCAGAATGCCGAATGAAGGCTTTGCGTCCACATTGTCCTAAGATCTTGAGGACAGATCTTGTATTGTATTCTTCATTGTATTCTCAGAGCAGATGCTCAGCCTGCTTTTGGAGTTCTTGGAGGATGTTCTATAGTGGAAGGGAAACTACAAGCCCTACTCTATCTTTCCCCTTCACTGTTAAACTTTTAAATCACTGAATTGGAGAAAGTCACAGGAGCCACACTTGTACAATTTTGCAGATGGGGATGGGGAATGCCAATAAATAGCATCCTATTCATTTCTTTCCAAGTTAAAAGTTAGTTGAGAAATAGGTTCAAGTGGCAGACAGTCGCAGATGGAATGCCATCATTATTGCTAAAATAAAATCTGACAAGAGAATGTGGCTTTAGATCTATAACGAGAAGGGTTTGCTGACACTTGCACTCTGCCACATCCACCAGCTGCCTCACATCCAGAGATTAGGATATCAAACTTGAGGAAAATGGTGAACCCACAGGAACAACTACATTTACCCAGGGTGATGCCTCTTACTGATCCTGGGCAAAAAGAGGCATAAAATAATGGATCCCCAGTGCTTATGGCCTTTATTTTTATTGTGGTAAGATACACACAACATAGAATTTACCTTTTAAACCATTTAAAGGTATAAAATTCAGTGGCATTTAGTATGTTTACAGCATTGTGTAACCACTACCTCTGTCTAGTTCTAAAACATTTTTGTTACCCCAAAAAGAAATCTCATACCCATAAAACAGCCCCATCCCCACACTTTCTCTCCCTTAAGCCCCTGGCAAGCACTAATCTATGGACTAATCTCTGTGGACAGTTTGCCTTTTCTGGAAATTTCACATGGATAGAATGATACAATATGATGCTTTCTGTGTCTGAATTATTTGATTAGCATAATGCTTTCAAGGGTTTATCTGTGTCGTAGCATGTATTTGTACTTAATTCTTGTTTATGATTGAATCATATTTCCATTGCATGGATATACTACATTTTGTTCGTCTGTTGATTGACTGTTTCTACTTTTTGACTATTGTAAATGGTGCTATGAACTTTTGTGTTCTAGTATTTGTTTGAATACCTACTTTCAGTTATTTTCGGTAAATACCTAGGAGTAGAATCTCTGGGTCATATGTTAATTCTATGTTTAATTTGTTAAGAAGCCACCAAACTGTTTTCCATTCTCGTGGCCTTTTAATATTGATGAACTCTCCCTACTGAGAAGTGTAGCTCAATGGATGTGGCCCACTAGTTAGATAACTTGCACCTCTTCCTTGGGGTGGAGTAAGTCACAGGTGGGTAGAAAGCCAGGATATTACTCCAGCTGAAGTTTCTTTACGTGTACACATGGGACAGAGAAATAGAGCATGTTGTCCTCAACAGATGCCATACAGCTGGGAGGAATAACCGATATTCACACATTAAGCACAAACTTTATTGAAGAAGTCTAATGTGTCAGAAAGTGTGATAAACATTGTGGATACCGAAACAAGGAAATTTTCTATCCTCCACAGGCTCAGATTCAAAAAGTTGAGCATAGATTATTTAAATTAAATAATATTGTGCTAATCAGAAATAATGATACATTTAAAAATTCAATTCTCTGAAATGCAAATTTAACATTATACGGTGATGTCTCTCAATGATAAGTGACCTCACGCTCACATTATGTCAGTTCATAAAGTATTTAGAGGACCATGTCCAAAGGAATTATATGTAACTCGGCTGAACTGAGCACTGCACAAAATTGAATAAATTACAGTGGTCCATGTGTCTTTTAAAATAATATTTAAATTAAGAAATGAAATGGAATTAGTTGTACTTTATTATTAAAACCAAATATTTTTACATAAATGAATGTTAATAGGTAGGCAATATATACTGCAGTAATTGTATTTGTCAGTTTTTATTTAAAGCTGAGAGAATGTATCATTATCATGTAATACATGAATTTGTCCCTAAACTCCTGAGTGCAGGCACTACAATGATCTGATTATATCTCCATCGTCAGGCACTATCTGAAATATTATGCTAGCATAGCACACCATTCTCAGGAAGAATCCTGGTTAAAATAACTATTTCTCATGGATCTACCTCCACATACCCCAAACCCATGTTCTGCATGGTTAGGTACCACATTAGTGTGGTCCGCAGCGAACACCCGTCTCTTGTTAAGAATAATAGCACTATTCTATAGACAGAGGATAACTTAGGCTTTTGAAATGGAAATAGAAACAGGTAACAAACCTTCATTTATTGCTCCATATAAATTTTATTTAAACATTTAAGTAATTTAGACATACGCATTCTTCTACCTAATGACTAAGTGCCCAGTGTTGTCAAATATCATGATGGAATATTCTGACAGTTCAGCAGTTTTACTCATGTGATTGATTGTTCAGACTATTCCTCTCCATGACATGCTACTAAGTACCATAACTAATTTCTGAGTGTTTTTGACAGAAGAATACACATAATTTTATTTCTAGAGAGTATATGTTTTTGAGGCTTAGTATCTGAAGTTGAGCACATTCTTATAGTGCATTTTCCATGTTGTTCTTCTACCTACAATCATTAGGGATTGTGGGGTTATGTTCAAATGCCAACTTTCAAAATTAAAATCCAAGTTAGTGTGGTTGGAAAATACCTATTAGGGTTACCTGAAAAAAAAGTTAGGAACTATGATTACAATTAGACACAGCATCAGATTTAGTAAAGCAACTGAGGTCTATTAAAGTACCTGGGTAGAAGAGCAAAGCTAAAATGGACCAAGCGCAGTATTGAAAACACTAATGTCAGTTAAATGAATGAGTATGTGCAGTAACTAATGAAAAGGAAATTCATCTAGAGTATAATTTTATGTGTCAGTAAGAGGAGTCCATCCTGCAGAAGAGACTTAGATAGAAAATCTAGTTCCAACATAGATAATCATATATTGGCATCAGTGCTTTTGTATGCATGTTATAATCTTAGCTAATCCTTTCTAAATTGCCATCTCACTCATTTAAGTATGCTATAATACAAAATGAATCTGCCAATTCTATTCTACATAATAGGAGAGTTTAAAAAAACAACCTTTCATGTGTCAGCATATGTATTATACTGGTCAACTGAAGGTTATCTGAGCTTCTATTTTCTTAGGCAAGTCTTTATCTTACCCTAGCCATCCAAGGATTTTGGTTAAGTGTCTTTTGATGTTGCCAATCTATTCTATGCTCTATTTCTAGCTGCTCTGCATCTCTCTTTCCCTCCATTTTCTTTTCTTTTCTTTTTTATATTTCGAGTTTATTACATAGTACAATACAAAGTAATCTCTTTTAAGTATTTTTTTATTTTTTAAAACTTTAAAAATTAATTTATTTATTATAAAGATGTGGGGTGCAATTCAGGGTTAGGTATACAAACATTGATCATGCAGGTACCCTTGCTGATGACTTTCCCTCCATTTTCAAGTTCCCTTCCCATCGCAAAAGTGACACTTCAATAAAACCAAATTTCTTATGTTGTGAGTCTCTTAATTGACTTGCATGACTGGAGACTGTGTTCAACTTCCTTGACAGGTGTAGTAACTACACTGATGAGATGGAGCCAAACTTTGGAATCAGACTAGAGCAAAGTTACTCAACTTCTCTGTCCTCACTTTCTTCACTTGTGAAAAGAGAATAATGAAAGTACTAACTTGACAGGACTATCATAAGGATTAAATGGGATAAAGCACTTGGGACACTTTTTGCAGTCTCTGCACAGAGTAAAGGTTCAATTAATGTCAAGAAAGACAACAAAAGAGAGGAAAGCATCCCAGGGCAAACAACAGTGGGGAACTATTATCACTCAGTGTGCTAAGGAAAAATAGGGACAGGGGTAGTTACAGAGCTTCTAGAGGGAAGCAACTGCATGAAGAAGGCCTGTAATGGTAGTGGCCTTTATAGAGGAATACAATTACTACCAACTTGTAGCCCAGAAACAAGGAATCTGGTGGTGGGAACAAATATTCTGCCCTATCTTTACTCTCCTGCCAGTGCCTTCTGTTGGACGAAGCCAACTGGAAGCCAGAGGGGAAAGGAGTTTGGATGATGTAGTCTGTAGAGACCAGTCTTTTGGAGCTCAGAACAGGTGGAGAAGATTGGAGTATAGATTTAAAGAGATAATTTCAGGCTACCCAGCACAGTATATAGTATTAACTACGCTAAACTAAATAATTCCTCCCCCAAAAGATGTCCATGTCTTAGTCTCAGGAAAATTTGAATATGTTGTCTTACAAAGTAAAAGATACTTTGCAGAATGTGATTGAGGGTTTTGAGATGGGGAGGTTATTCTAAATTATCTGGGCACACCTAATATAATTATAAGGGATTTTATATGAGGGGGGCAGAAGAGTTAGAGAAGGAATTGTGACCACAGATGCAGAGGTCAGAGCAAGGAGGGGCCGTCAGCCAAGGAATACAAGAGCCTCTAGAGGCTGGAATAAGCAAGGAAATGACTTCTCCCCTAGAGTCTCCAGAAGTAACGCAGCCCTTATGTCTTAGTTTTAGCTCAGTGAGATTCATTTTGGACTTCCGACCTCCAGAACGGTAAGATAATGTATTTGTTGTTGCTTTCAGACACTAAATTTATGGTAATGTTTATAGCAGCAATAAGAACCTAAAATAAGCCTTCTATTTCTATGATGTTTTTTAGTTCTACCAAGCAGGTTCATGGGCACTACCTCTTTCAATATTCACAGCAACCCTGTGAGGAAGGAATATTTTTCATTAGTATATAAAGAGGGACCACGAGGGTCAAAAACTTAAAAAGTCTTGCCCATAGTTAGTAGCTAGTATAGCTAGAAATGAAACACAACTTTCTTAACTCCAAGTCTAGTTTCCTTTTCCCTCAACAATACATTTTCTACTTAGAGAAGTGATAGAAGAAAGCCAAGTTTCAGGGACGTATGGGACAAGTAGGTAGATAAATGTAAAGTAGCAAACTTATCAAAGATGGTAGAAGAGCTGTTGTATTGGTCCTAACATATTCTGGTGCTTGAGCTGAGCCTACCTTCAATTTCAGTGCATCAACTCTCACCTAAACCTGTGCTTGTTGAAAGGTTGTGGTTTTCAAACTGAGTACTTAGGCTAGGGCTTTTGAAGGGGAGGGCATGGCATGATGGGGTTCCTTCAGCCAGAGGAGCACTATGCTTATCTATTTTTTAACTATTTGACATCTATCTAGACCAGATTTCAATGTAAACAATCTGGAACTAAAAAGTTTAAAAATAATGGTGGATATCCTGCAAATTCCCACTGTAGATGATAAGAAGTAGAAACTCTAGGATTATGATCAAACTCCAAGAAACTCAGAGAAAGAAGAAAGGAGCAGAGCATTTCGTAGACCCCTGAGCACAAAGCTGTGAGAAGCAGCAGAATGTCATGCATATGACAGCATCTGGGCTCTTATTTGACTTTTAAAGTGAATTATAACAATTGGAGCTCCATAACCCATGAGGCTTAAACACATTTGTGATGACGGGGTGTTTCTGTTGAATTGTTAAGGTCAAAATCAATAGAATTCTCAAATCATCCCCCAGTTCACAGGTCAGAGATACTATTATTCCATAGATTACTAGTGACTTTATCTGTGATCCTTAAGCATTTGCTTGACATAAAAATGACTTTTAAGGTTTACTTACTGGTCCCTTGGAAAACTAAGAACATTTCTTATCTCTAATGCCCTAAATATATCATCTGAAATTATTGCACATTGAGCTGTTACTTTGCCTGGCCGCTGAGAAATGTGTTTGAGTTTTAAAGGACTTCTCTTTTGGAGATGGGTGTGTAGGTGAAGAAACTCTTTTTTTTTGGTCTGTTCTTCTAGAAATGCTCTTTCTGAATTAAATGAGCACAGTAGAGAGCTATGTTCCTGAAATTCACCTCTACCCTTTTAAGCCCACCTTCTTTGAATTGTACATTTTAGCACTAGGCAGTGGACTTCTAACAGAACACTCTCTAAAAACTATTCATCAGAGACTTGCCATTATGTTTATGGTAGGGAGGCTATTGGCTTCATTGTCCAGCAAATCTCATTCTCTACGCTTTAGAAAAACCTGTGAAAACGAGGAAGTTCTCTTAGTCCTCATTACCAGGAAAAGCTGTATCTCTTTAGAGCAACTACTGTGTTTTTTAGCTTATGGGCATTTGGAATTTTGTTATTTCATGGTCAGACTCACTGAATAACAAAAGCATAGTTGCATATAAGAAATATTAATGCATGCCTTCACTCTCTGTAGTTTAATTTTTCTATGGTGAGGATAATTTTTCAAAAGTCCTTCTCCCATCCTCCAGTGATTCTAATGAGCAGTCAAAGTTGAAAAAAACTACATGGGGTCCTCTGTGCTTTGGCCACTGGAAAGCTCAAAGTCAAGTTTGGGGCATTTTGGAACAGTTATACAGGACTTCTGGTGTGCTTTTCTGAGTGTAGTTCTGATCTGGACTTGATCTTAGTGACATATTCTGATTTACTCTTCCTCCTGATGTATTTACCTATTTTTTTCAACCAAATTTTTGCTATGTATTTATTGGAGTTGTTTCAAATTATCTTTGAAATGGGGCAAAAGATACATTGGTGGGTGGAAAGATGATAGAAAGATGGATCATTGTCATACATGGTTTACACTGGGTCTATTTTCTGCTATGAGATATTTCCACCCATTGTGTACTATAGATGCCACTGTATGGTCTAATCCTGCTGCAGAGATAATAGAACATTGTCCTTTCTGATGTTATCATGAAAATACTCTTACAGTTCTTTCACTTTTTAATCAAAACGAGGGATTATTAGCAATAGTTTTCAACAGTAAAAAAATGAAATGTAAGACGTATTACTAGTTCCAACTCTTGAACATGACAAAAACATTTTTTGTTTTGAACATTTATCTGTCGTCAGAGGGCTTCTCTTTAAACAAAATAGTTAGGAATAGAAACGGCAGAAAATTAAATATTTAAGAAAAATAAACCCAATCTTCAAGATGATTGGAATCTGCACGTGCCTTTTGTGAATCATAGATAAATGACAAGCCATACACTTTAGTGACTTCCCATTGAACTCCAGACACCATATTCTATGAGGTTCTCTAAGAATGGGCCCCTAATTCACTTTTTAAACTTTCAAATCATTTACTACTTATCCTTCTCTCTACCCCCACATACAATGATAATCACTATGAGTTTATTTTAGTTTCTAAACCTTGCTCTCTCTTGCTTCTGGGCCATTATATATTCTGTTCCCTCTGTCTGGATCACACTTTCTCCCTCCTTCCCTCATTCACCTCACTCCCCCTGATTCTTTCCGTGTCTTGGCTTAGATGTCATATTCTGCTGGAGCTTCTCTCAGAATTTTCAGACATGTTTCCCCGCTGTAGGTACTTTTCCTTTTGGGTCATTTGTCCTACTGAATAGTGATAACTTAATGAACATCTGTCTCTTCTGCTAGATCCTGGGCACTGGCTTTGTCACTGTATTTCTAGCACCTAGCACAGTGCTTGGCACAGAGTAAATACTCAAGAAATGAATTTTGCTGTTGTGGTTATAATGTGAATATTTTCCATATTTGAAAGATACTTGGAATATATTCATAATGCTGATAGAAGTCGTTTTTGGAGCTGAACAGCCGTAAACTTTTAGTGGGAGAAAACAGAATGCTCAGGCACTATGTGGACTCTATAGCTGGATATTACTTTTGTCTGCTGATGGTTTTCCCTTCAGACATTACATTAGAGATTATCATAAGACATGTGGCAATGGAGAGAAATCGCCTATCCCAAACTAATTTTCACTTTTAGTTAACACTTGCTCTATGCAATAAAAGGTCATATTAGTTGGTAGTTTGAATGTTTCAAGAACACTGCCTATTTCAACGATGTGAAGGGGCTTCTGAAGCTTTGCCCTGTGCTGCAGTCATTTGGTGTGGAAGTTGCCGGTACCCGAAATATGACAGTTGGAGGTAGAAGCAAAGAGATGGGTGTCATATGTCATGTATGTTTACATTGCTTTTTAAAACCAATATGATTTTGACTATTTGCCAGTAAGAAAGACCCTTATAAGGGAAATATCTTTGAACTTAGAGTCAGAACATTTCCATCTTTCTACTTCCTAACAGAGTAACTTTGAGCAAGCCAGTAGTCAATCTGAGCTTTGAGTTCCTCATCTCTAAAATGAGAACTGTGATGTAAGTTTCATGGCTAGCTGTTGAAAATTATCTTATACTTGTGATTGATGAAAGTTTGTTAAATCCAAATATCAAGGTAAGACTTACCATATTGGATGAGTGTGTGAACTTTCTGGCTTTATCTTTCACAAAGTTTGTGAACAAATTGAATCATTTTTATTGCTATTATTAACATTATTTATTTACATAGTAACAAGGTACCCTTCTGCAAATCGAATATGGAAAGAAAAATGTCAAATGTAACGTACCTTTCCAAATAAAATTGATTTGTTTAATAAAGCAATAACTGCCAGAAACCAGTTTTGCTCTGCTTTGATATAATCCAATACAAACTGGGAGTTTCCTCACAGAGCTGAGGGTAAAAAGAAGGAATACAAATCTCTCTACATTAATCCCTGAATATCAACGCATTTCTTTTTGAGTATACTCAGATACTCTGACTCTGGCCTTCTAATTATTTCACCAGGCCAGGAAAGGAGATACGAGCTGACAAATACACCCAATTCTTCCTTGGCACCACAAAATTCAAAGAACAGAAAGTCCATTGAAGTTCTCTTTGGTTTCTTTGAAATGTTTGTGATCTGCCTCCTGAGACTGCAAGGTTATTAACTTGCAGCAGAAAAGTGGCAGATAACTGAATAAAGAAACATCTATCCATCTCAGTTGCCATGGTTCCTCTGTCATTCAGACCCCAGCAGAGCAGGAAGCAGTGAGCTGCAAAGTGCATACGAGTTCCCTCTTGCTTCTATTGATGAGTCAAAACTCCTTATGCTACTCGGTGACTTGACTGATACCTTCCTTCTTCCCTATGCCTCCCAAAATCTAAGCCAAGTTTTCCTTTGTCTATAACTCTGAGGTTCTTCTCTTTCTTTCTTGGAATACTTTGCCTAACTCACTCTCTGTCCCAAACAACTTTCTGTGTAACCTAGCTAGAAACACATTATATGTTCATTTGGTACTTAGGTACATTATAGAGGCACAGTGCTACGGGTAAGTATAGAGATAGATGGGTTCTCAGAGACTGTCATAAAAGGTATACTTGGTGGTTTTCAAACTGTGCTTCAAAGAGCCCTGTATGTATACTCTGAAGAAATCACAAGGGCTTTATAAGGAAGAAGTTGGTGGCAGATAGGTGGTTTGGCGCCCAAAAAAGACTGAATAAAAGGGACTATGAGCAATGCATTGTTACTTCAACCAAAGTAGTTCCATTTTTGTCTATATCTCATGTTTTTTTTTCTAGGTTTTTAAACAAAGTTTATTAGAGAAAAAAGAGAAAAGGAAAGAGAGACATGCCAGTGCTGGCATGGGCAAGAGAAACCGCTGTGAAAAAAAAATTTTTCTTTTTGTTTGACAGATATTTAGGATGATAACTAAAAAATGTTAAGCTCACAGAGAATTATGCAACAAATGAATATATTATTTTTTAGCCTTTTAAATTTTATATTAAGGTATAATTTATATTCAATAAAATTTAACTTTTGTATACAAAAAAAACAAAAAAAGAGAAAAACCGCTGTGTCTCATGTTGTCTTTATCTCATCAGCATGTCATTTCATTTAAAGAAAGCATTCTATGATCAAAACAATTAGTGAGGAAAGCATCTGCTCAGTCCTGTTACATGTCCATAGAGGGGTAGGGACCTCTTTAGTGTTCATATCATTTGGTGCCTACCGTGGTTGCATAGATTCATTTTCTGTTTGCTCAAGTGGAATGTGAACTCATGAAGACCACGGTCCATGTTTGCTATCTTTATGACTAGAAACCTGGTCAGCTCCCGTTGGGCATACCTCTGCACTCTCCATAGATTGGTTACTAAACTTTTGGGTGTTTTCTTTTCTTGAGAATCTGATCAGAGTTTTAGACCTATTGCCATGACATATACCTGCAAGCAGCACAATTTACATATTCTTTCAGGGAGCTGTAGTCATTGAAACCCAGACATGCACTCTGAGGATTAAAACTCTAGTGGAAAATGCTTCTTGACTGACAACACAAACTGCTAAAACATTTTTTTGTTTACTTTTTCCTGGTCGTTAGAAATGCCCTATTTTGGAATGGACGATTTTGTAAGGGAAACAATGCTTGGTTATTTTTTGTTTACAGATACTGGTTGGCCAAAGGGTCGGGGTGACATAGTGGCAAAAACACAGGACAGGACGTCGACCAGAACAGATTTTGATCCTATTGCTGCCAGTTTCTACAAACGTGCACTTGGACAAATCACTTGACTTATCAGAGCCTCAGTTGTCTTATGTGTAAAGTGGGAGTAATGATATTGCCTACTTTATAATGACCTCGTAGGGTTGTTGGGAGGAGTTGGTAAGATAAGTGCAAATCATTTAGCATGCTGTAGGGCATAGAGTAGTTGGTAAAAATATCAGTTATCTGAAACTCTTTAAAATTTGTTGCATAAAAGACAATCTGCTTTGTATCAGGAAATGGAATTAGATGCTCTGTCAAGTCCCTTGTCATTCTGAACGTTCTTGTTGGTTCATCTTTTCTGCTATATTTTGTTGAATAATCAACGAGCTCTTACCTACTTGCTTTGGACTTACTCTCCAACAGGTTTTATGTATAGAATCTTGGCCAATGATTGCTTTTCTTCTTGAAGGTCACCTTTAAAAAATGTCTTACAAATATCTTCAGCTTCTTTGAAGAAATTTTACATCTTTATTGCAAAGTGGCTTTGCATATCCTTCAGGAAGGTGAGGTAACTTTGGCCAAAACTTCTGACATATTGTGCTTTGTAACCAAATATTCTACAGAAATGCACATAGTAGATAGTACAAGTTTAGAGTTTGTGATGTAATTTGACTTTAGGGTTTAACTAAGTTAGCCAGGTATTGTTTCAAAAGCTGGATCTTTACAATTGATATTTTTTGAAATGCCTGTGATGGACCATGTTTCTCTGCATTCAGGTCTTCTTTTTCAACCTGTGCTGGCTTTTGATCAATCTAATGTGGTGGAAGTGACACCATATGACTTTCTAGGCTAGATTATAAGAAGCCCTGAAACATCAGTCTGAATCTCTTAGAAGGTTTGTTCTAGGAGAAGCTGAGAACCAGGTAAGAAGTCTGACTACAATACTTCCACTGTGTTAAGGAACTTAAATAGCAAGAGGCCACAGGGAGAGAAAAATGTCTGACCAGCCCCCAGCTGCTCTAGCTGTCCCAGCTGAGGGGCCAAACATGTGAATAAAACAGCCATCTTGGACGTTCAGCCAATGTGAAACTTTTTAGGACTCCAACGGCTATCTGACAGCAACTGGATAAGAGAACCCCAACCAAAAACCTTTTAGCATATCCCAGTTAGCCCACAGAAATGTGAGATAATATAGTAAGTTGTTGTTTGGAGAGTCACTAATTTGGAGAAGTTTGTTTGTTTGTTTTTTACAAAGCAGTAGATACTTGAAACATATGCCTAACTAACTAACACACCACTGCAGGCACACAGATACGAACACTGGCAAATTGTATGCAGCTGTCAGTGTGATATCTAGTAGGATTGCTAGAGTACCTGAGGCTTCTTAGTAATAGGGCCCACTTTGGTTGCCATTGTCTCAAGTTGCTGAGGCTTAGCTCACAAGATCAAGAAGATCACTTGCTATTGGGTTATGGTCACTGGGGCAAGAATATAGCTTATATTAGTCCCACTGGACTCCTTGGCATCCAAGTTCACCTTCTTTCTTATTCCTAAAACAAGTTTTATGGAGAATTTTTGGCTCTGTTTTCCCCAGATTACCTTCCAGGCTGATGCAATCTGTCTTTCAAAACCAAGGGTTGATGAAGTAGAGCCTGCAGGGAGGCCACATGTTTTTGTAAGTAAAGTTTTACTGGAACATGCTCATTTGTTTACCTAGGGTCTATACCTGGTTTTGTACTACAATATCAAGTTTAATAGTTGTGACACAGATGATATGGTACACAAAACCCAAAATATTTACTATCTGACCTTTACAGAGAAAGTTTTCTAAACCCTAATCTTAATCATTGAACTAACTGTTTGATGATATTTCAGATTATGTAAATTGTTGTACTTAGACCGAATCTGAGAACTTGACTTCATGTTAATGTTGCTCTAATTTCATCTTATCTGAGGATAACTTAACAGGTAGATTCAGCCTCATGTAGCATATATTAAGTACCCACTATGCACCACGTGCCATGCCATGTGCTTTCTTTCATATTATTCATTACTACATATAATAATTCTATGATGTGGGTATTTTTGTCTCCACTTTACAATAAGGAAAATTGAGACTTCAAGAGAAAAAAATGTCATATAGCTGCTGACATGACTGAGCTAGGACATGAATCCAGTCCACAGGCTCCAAATACTGTATTTTTTACACCAGTACTTTTCAAACATTTATTATTTTATTATATGCATGTTTGTATTTACATATGCATTTATGTATTTGTCATCAAAATCTTTTAATTAAAAAACAGCCAATGAATCCAGTGTATATAACACAGATTAAAGCAGAACTTCTTTGATTAAAGTACTCCTGTGAGTACATACTTCCTCCTTGAAACACACACACACACACACACACACACACACACACACACACACACACTCATACACATACACTTCAGTCTTAACCTAAACATAAGATGGACCTTTTCTGGGCCCATAACAGAAGATGGAATGATATGAAGTTTGGAACAGTATCATTTGGACTTTGTTTTTCCCATAGCATAGATGCCTAGTTGTTCTTTTGTTGCAATGCCAGGAATTCCTAAAACATTCCATACAAGTGAAAAAAAAGTAAAGGATCATTACTATATTTGTTAGTGTCACATGTGGCTCCTTAAACCAATCTCAAGATCTAAATTTTTCTATCAAATTTAAGGTAATTGAATACTATTTTTTACAAGCCTGTTATTAACTTAGTACTTCCATATGGTTGGAGTTTTATACATAACAAATAGTAGAAACTATGTTTACAAAGAAACGTTGTGTTATGAGAAATATTTATACCATAATACTAATAAAAAGAGTTCTGTATACATTGTGATCTCAACTTTGCCTGCATGATGTCTTTGGGTGCAGATGTGTGTATTCACTCACTCTTAGACCAGTAAAATTGGAAAGACCTGTGCTTAAATGTTGACAGTGATCTCTGAGTGGAGAGGTTCTGTATGACTGATATTGTCTGCCTTAGATCTTTCTTTTGAAAACATGTAGAAACTATGGGGGAGAGGGGAAGGGAGATGGGATTAATGGTAGTAAACATCTGTCTGGGGACGGGGAGACACCTTTTGTCAACAAGGGTGCATGAACGAAGCATATTTGTATACCTAACCCTTAACTGTACCCCACAATATCATAATAAAAAATATTGATTATAAAAAAAGAAAACATGTAGAAATAGTCATTTGTCAAAAATAAGTATTTCTGTGTACTGTGTCATGACACTTTGTGATGTTTCAAAAATTTGAGAAGAAAACACTGGCTGGGAAAACAGATGCATGTTGGTTCTGGAATTCTTCCTCTCAGAGTCTAGTATTTCCCTTATATTTTTTGTCTGCTTGCATATTTCTGTTTATTTACAATAACACCAAAGAAAGAGTACAAAAGGCCTCTGGCCTTTTATTTAGTATATTTATAGAATATCTCTACTTAAAGCTTATCACTATTGATTGAAAACTTAAAACACACCTATCTCTGTTATGAAAAAAAGAACAGGTGAGTTGATGTCGTGTGTTTTAAATGTTACTATCAGTGTATGCATTTGAATGTAAACTGAATCCATGTAGTAACTGCAAGGTATGGATGAAATTATATTTAGGGAGATAAATGGCTTGATAAGTTTAAAGACTTGCAAATGAGTCCTTTGGACTCATGAACGCTAATGTGTGACATGTTGTAATACTTGGCACTAAAGTCTTCCTATACCATCAAATTTATTAACTGTGTAGGTTAGTTTTTAAACATTTATATCTTGGGGAAACCATAGAATAAAAAGCTAGATACCATTATGGGAAAGTGTTATGCATTAATGCCACTCCCAAACTCAAAAAGATCAGTGTCACATTGTGTAAACATCTCTGTATCAGTAAGATTGCAAGTGACAGTACATTTTATAAGGTCTAAGGAAGCTTACATAAGACCAAATATTTTCCCAATACAATCAAATGCCACTTTGAATAAGGGACACAGTAGAAGAGATGCAATGGATATGTGTAATGTGTGCTAAATTTGTGATTGCCTTGGGCACTACTAAAGCCACACTGGGTAATTTCACTTGACAGCCAAAAAAGAGGAGCTAAAGAAATGTGGCAGTTTCACCTCCTGTGTCTATTCACAAACTCCCGTGGTGACCTCATTAATCTTGGGGAGGAGAAGCACTCAGACTGGCTGCATAATGCCAAAATGATTGCTTGCAAAAATCAAGATCCAGTTCATCTACCACTGGTTTTCTTTATGCTGATGTTTGGTAACTTTATAAAGGGGTGTGCCAAGGTGTGCTGGTCACAGTTGGGGAAGGTAAATCCTGACTGAAAACAGGTTGGAGCATCAGCAAATGTTTACTATGCCTACTGCGCCTGCCAGCCATGAAAACTCAGGCTCCAGCTCTCCCAGCTTTTAGATGCTGATTGTCAACATGCTGCTGGCAAGAATGATGGTGACGAGCATGGTGGAAGCCACTGAGCCTCCCACCAGAGACACTGAACTGTCCTGGAATCATTTGCACACTTTGGTACATACACCAGAGGATACTCACCTCTGGCCTTGATCTGAGTACACCAGACAATTGGTTGTACTTTACATGCCTTGACGAACTGTGTTTTCCAATTGGCCAATTGTTTAATGACCGAGACTCAAGAACTTTAAATTTGAGTTTGGCAAACATTTATTATGTGATTTACTTCATGCCAGGCAATGTGCTGGTCACTCTGGCACTTTAATCTCATTTAATCTATATAATATCTTGTGAAAAATGTTGATATTTCCTTCTTTAAATTGTTAAATCAAGGCCTTTTTATTTTAGCTTTCATAAATTTAGGGAGAAATATATTAACATTTTTACAAATAAAATTGCAACATGTAATGTGGCATAAAGATGACAAGGGCATCATCTTTTAAAAGATATGTATCTTTGTTAAAATTCTTAATTAGGCATCGAAAATTATAACAAAGACATTTCACTAGTGAAGTGGTGTAAGGGCAGGGAAGTTGAGCCAATGGTACTTGGAATATAATGAGCAACATTAAGCTTACACACATTAAGGCTTGTCCTGAATTCTGTGGCAGATGTTACAAGAGAGGCCATGAGTCAGACAGGTGCAAACAGAACCAGGAGTGTTCATTGTCATGGATGCCAAAGGAGGAGGAGTTTCAAGATGGAGTAAGTGTTCAGCATTGTCAGACTTGGAAGAGAGGTCCAAAACAATAAATCCTAAAAATAGCTATAGGATTTTGCAGGTGGGAGGTCAATGCTAACCGTACAAGGGCCTTTTCTATGAAATTGAAAGGGCAAGAAACAGATATGTAGAATGGGTGAAAAGTAGGAAATGAAGGAAAAAGAATATTGCTAGTGAATAGTCTAATCCTTCCAGAGGTTTTCCTAGGGAGAAGAATGTAGTTTCTAGAGAAAACACATTTCTAAGGAAGAGAGATTTTTAAAAGTTTATGGAAATGGAACTATAGTTTGAAAGGAAAGGAAGAGAATGCTTTGAAATATGGTAAGAGATTTGAAGACTAATGTCCCAGAGGTGAGATGATGGAAAGAGATGCGGGTCAGGGGATGGGGGAAGGGATTGATCTTGAATTGTGTAAGAGATCCCTCAGTCTTCATTCTTGATTTGTAAATGCTTATGTTGTGATGAGGAAAGTTAAGGGAATCATAGCCAATGGCCTCAACTGTCTTAATGAATCAGAGAGGTCAGTCAAATATTGAAACTGGAAGGGGTGGGGTTTGCGCAAGGGGCTTTTGAACAAGGTAGTAAAGCCTGAACGATGTCACTCAAGAAAGTATAAAGGAGTGTTGCTGAGACTCCAGTAAAGGTTGACGATCATGAATTTATAATGATGTGAAACTTCTTGGTTTGCATGACTTTATCTTGCTGAATAAAGCAGAAAGGGTAGATAGTAGGGTAGGACCAGGGTTTAGGATTTGGGATTGTGGCAAAAGGACAGTGATGGAAAGAAGACGAGAGGGCTAGAGGGCAAGTAGTTTGTATTCATAGCCATTAGATTCTGGCAGAGTAAGGAAGAAAGTGAAGATAGGAGATGTCCCATAGACTGGAAGGAAATGCAGAGACCGACAGACGGTAGGATATTCTGAGAGTGATGTCAGGTTGAGGTGGAGGAGGTAGTGAACTATGGTCCAAAATCATCCCTAATAGATGGTGAATATGGAAGACTTATTAGGAGACCTAAAGAGGTACATAGATGAGAAACAAGCATTTCAAGAGACTAGAGGTTTTAAGATAAAGGATTCAGGAATAATCATCATGACTTGGGTTAGGAAAGAACTGGGTCAGGTCATCAGTGTTTCTGTATAGGAGCAGTAGTTGGAAAGGCTAGCTGTCTTCACTTAACAGCTTGCAGGGAAAGCAGTGTCATCAGAGAAGAACCACGTTCCAGTAAAGATATGAGTTGCAGTAGCATTCTGTCAAGGTTTAGGATGTGGGTGAACTTATCTACCATGGTCTTAAAGATCTAAAACACACAGTGAGAAAGTTTCTGGACAAGAGCAGTAGTGGTAGCTTGAGGCAGAAAGAAGCAGCAGAGTGAAGTGAAAATGAGACCGCAGATGAGGAAGGGACTTACATGCTGGGCAATGACCAAGGGTGACAGATGGAAAAATATTGAGCTTTTCTGGCTTCAAGTTGGTGTAAAAGGTCAATGGGAAGCTAGATGGCACTCCCTTAGGGTCTTGTGAGTCGTAAAAAAAAGTGAGCCACGGGAGAGAGCTCTTGAGTTCAAAGCTTGACGGGAGAGAGCTCTTGAGTTCAAAGCTTGAGTTTAGTTAAGGTTCCTAAACCTAAAGACTTGGTAATTTATGTCAGTTTTTCTTTTTCTTTTTTTTTCTTGATGAAATGTTTTATTTCTGTCAGTATAGGATATATAGTAAATTTTAAAAATTTAAATATATTGGATATTTTTGTTTCTTCTAGGGCAATATCAAATTTCAAGTCAATTAGTAAATCAGTGGTATCTCAAACTGTAATAATGCAATATAGTATTGTTAAAATTAAAAATTTACAACTTATATAATTGTAAAAGCAATCATACACAAGTAAGCAAGTGATTTATAAAAATGCAAGTACTATGAATTAACTATTGAACTAAAACTATGAAATTGGAAAACTTTCATTTTGACTACTAAAAAACATGCTAGATGAAAATAAAAGTAAATGATGTAATTGTATTTACAAATATTTTTTAAAAACCTGTGTGGTTTACTACATCAAGGAAAGGGGATGATATCTGAAAAATAATATGAAAGCCAAATATTCTTGTTTACAGTTATACAAAATTCATAATGCAGGTGTTTGGGATTGCCATATTGATATTATTAGTATTTTCTCCAAGTTTAGCAAATGGAAAAGCACACTCTAGACAACATAAATCTTAAGGTCTTAAGAAATACTTACTTACACCCAAAAATTTCATAATGTTTAATTTGATGATGCAAAACATATTTGTCATGTACGGTAAAACTTAAATATAATAAACATAATCCTGAACGATGCATATTTGTATACCTAACCCTTAGCTATACCCCACAATTTTAAAATAAAAAATGTTTAAAAAAAAGAAAATAATTTATTTTGTGGAGTGTTTAAAGTACTGAGCAGTGTGCCAAATCATACAAATTAAGGACACTGTTAACATTTATGCCTGTAAATAATTACTAGAATACTGTCAGTTTTTCTTACCAGGCTGGCAGCTTGCTTGGATATGGCTTTCACGTTATTTACATAGCACCATTCATTACAAAAATGGCTTGCATAGAAACTTCTGGCCAAGATTATGTTTGGGACACTATGAGTGGATTTCATTGATTACTCCTCTCCATGTACCTGGTGGTTGTCTGTAGGTTCACTGTCACCATGGACAGAAGAACAAGCAGGAAGGAAATGTTTTTGTTTGTTTTTGTTTTGTTTTGTTTTCATAGATCTAAACCAACAATGTTTTAAACTAGGAGAAACACTTAGAAATGCTTCAGAAATGTAATAGCACTACTTGACTGGGTGGAGGTAGGTGGAAGTTTGAATTTTTTTTCTGATTATGAAAGTAAGACATATGCATTATAAAATGTATTAACAATATGGAAAAAGAAAGATAAAAGAAAAACCACTTTTAATCTCACCAGCTGGACATATCCACTTTTAACATTTTGGATGCATAAAATTGTATCATTTTATGTCCCCAAATAAGCTTTTTTAGCAAAAATGTGAACATAACAACATTTAAAATTTTTCCTGATTGCCTTATGAACATGATCTCATCATTAATACTCTTATACAATATCACAACATAATATTCAATATAGTATTCTATTGACTTACTGTATTTACTTAACCAATCTCCTCAAGCTATTATCTGTTTAGAAGTATGAGTCACGCTGGTATGAACATTCTTAAAGAGAAATTAATCTTGCTTACATTCATGATTACTTAAGATAAATTCTTAGAAATATAATGACGATATTCAAGTCTTTTCTCTTGTTTCTGTCTGTGTCACCTTTTCTCTCCCTCTCTTCTTTCTCTCTACTTTTCTTTGTTTCCTCTTTCTTTCTGCCTTGCCATCTCCTTTTCTGTTTTTTTTTTGTTACAATTTACACTTGCAATCAAATCTGTTTTTGTGAGCACTATGCTGTGGATTTATTATCAGATGTGTTATACTTTTGGACCAGGGGTCAATAAACTACAGGCTGTGGGTAAAATACAGTGTACCTCTTGCTTTTGTATGGCCTACAATATGAGTGCATTTTACACTTTTATTGTTGTTATTTATTTATTTTAATTTTCTATTTTAAAGATGTGGAGTACAATTCAGGGCTAGGTATACAAATGTTTATTATGCAGGTACCCTTGTTTATGAGGTGTGCCCTCCCTTCCCCTGGCAGTTTCCCACTACTTACCAATCCCACCCCCTTCCCTGGCAATTTCCCACTACTGCCAATCCCTTTCTTATAGTATTATGATAATTGTTCAAGGTCCACTTATGAGTGAGGACATGTGGTAAATGGTTGAAAAAAGTCTACAGAAGAATGATATTCTGTGAAATATGAAAATTATATAAAATTTAAACTTCAGTGTCCATGAAAAAAAATTTAGTGTACAGCATGCCCATTTGCTTATATAAGGCCTATGACTGCTTTCATGCTAGTATGGTAGAATTGAGTAGTTGCCACACAGACTATATAGCCCAAAATGTCTACAGTCTTTATTATCTGTCTCTTTACAGGAAAAGATTGATGAACCCTGATTTAAGCCAGAGGGGTTTACAAAATTATAGATAATGCCATTTTTAAACTTGATTTCAGAATAATTTCCGAATATACTCTAATATTGCAAATCGGAGCCCCAGCTTCCTTGTCTGTAGAATGGGACTAATGATAGTGACAATTTCACATGGAGATTGTAAAGAGTAAATGAGTCAAAACATTTAAAGTGCTTAGAATTGTGCCTGGCTCAGAACTGATAAATAGCATCACTAGAGGGCAAGCAGCTGCTTGTGAAGTGTCCTATTAAAAGGTTGTGATATTCATTTCAAAGGAAGGAAGTTGGAGACCCTCATATTGTATATGTTTGACATACATCTTCCTTCTAAAATTAATGCAGATGCTCTCTGAAGTAGAAATTTTTCTCTGTGATCATGTAACTCTTTTCGGTTGCTGGCCTTGGTGGAGACACCTTAAATGCTTCATGAGGTTGAATATGATTTAGTATATTTTATTTCCCGATAAAGTCACCACCAGCAGCACATGTATTACAAATGCTCATGCAATGAACAATTTCATTGAGGAAATATAAAAACTGGATTGGATAAAGAGTATATTAAAAAATAGAGAAGAGAAACTTGAGAGTAGAAGGAAGCAGACAAGAGAAAACATTGGAAGATGATGACTCTTTTTAAACTTTAAGTAAATGTAGAAAAATAATCTAAAACATGCCTTGGGTGTTGTGTGCCTAAAAATAATAAAGGAAATAAATAGAAAACATAAGCTTTTCGGTGCAGTAGTGCAAACTACTTGTGTTCCCAAAGGTTGCCATGTAACCAAAGGTTGGAGTTATTGTCCTTTTTATGTAACTTAAGTTCTCTCTCTGCTTCTTTTCATATCTATTCTTTTTTTCTTTCTCTCCTTTCTTAGAAGAAAATAGTCCCTCTTTTCCTACCAAGACTAATCCATTCGTTTTGCACTTTCCCTTCCTCCTCTTGCACCTGTCACACCCCTACCTGGCAAATCACCCACCTTGTTTCATCAGTTACCCCTTCTATCTCTCTCAGTCCTCAACTATTACAACTGATATTTTCTCCAGAAATTTTACCACAGGATTTTCTTTGTTATTTGGAGGAGCATAAAGAGGATATCAAATACGAATAAAAGACACTAGTCATTGATGTCTCTTAAAACAATGGGTTCTCAATCATTCAGATTGATGGAATGCAAATTTGATACGGTGGCTATTTATTTCATTATTCATGTCTTAAGTATTTACCATGCTTTCTTTGTTTAAAATATTTTAAAACCCATCGCAACATTTTCTTCAGCCTATGAATTATTTAGATTACCTTTTCAGTTTCTGAACACACAGGCTGATTGGTCTTTCTCCTCTTTCCCTCCCTCCCTCTCTCCCTTGTTACCACTTGTCATTAGACTGTAGGATTTTAGAAAGTGCTTGTGTTCCTTATTAAAGCATTTCTTTGTAATTTTGGGGAATTCTTTTATGGTCAATATGTAATCAGATTTTCTAATGTCCTACATGTGCCTGAAAGAAATATCTATTATCTAATTATTGGGCATAGGGTTCTATATGGTTCAATTAGATCAAGCTTGTTAGTCATGTAGTTCAAATTTTTTATGACTGTACTAATTTTTTGCCTGATAGATCTGTCACTTTTTGAGAGATGTGTTAACACTCTTCTGCTATAATTGCGGATTTATCAATTTTTCCTTGTAAGTATGCCATTTTTGTGCCACTTCTTTTTAGGCTATAATGCTACTTTACTGATATATTTTACATTTAATTATTATGTAATAAACCTTTTTATTGCTGATAAGATTAATAAAATTAAAAGTTTAAACAAGCACTTACATTTTAAAAGTATTTAAGGGATTGGAGCCTAATATTTACCTCTTAAAGTATATCTCTTAAATTTTTATCTCATAAAAGTAATACCTGGTCATTATGGGATCTTGAGTTATAATTTTAAAAATCTATACATACATACACCTGTAATCCCATCACTTAGTCATATTCACAGCCAACATTTCACTGTACAGTCTTCTATTTTTCCCTCTGTACATTCTTTTTCTTCCTGAGATCATGTAGCAAATGGAATATCATATCTTGATTTGTTTTAACTTTCACTGTAGTTTAAGCATGTTGTCATGTTATTACAAACTCTTTTTGGACGTCATCCTTCTTCCCTCCTAACAACCAAGATAATTATAATGAGCTTTGGGATACAATCATTTATAACTAAAATAGTAAATAGAATAGAACCAAATTGTGAAGTACAGAAATGAAAGATTATGATTTGACTATTAATCACATTATTTGTACCACAGTTTAGAAAACTTAAATTACAGAATTTCAATGATGGCTTCAGTACTTGGGGAAAACTTCATAGCAAAGGTGAAATCTAAGCTGAACATTAATTTCTTCCTCAATTCTAAGCCAGCTCCATTTAGTGAAGGAACTAGGGCAGGTATGAACCAGGCTCTATAATACAGAGTGGGCTATGGAAGGTAGATTAAACAGCAATAATGTAAGGGAAGACCCATCACTCTTGAGAGATGCAGGGATACAATTTTCTAAGCAGGATGGGACCTAATTTTGGAGGACATAGATAACAGTTGCTACTCAGTGCAAAAGAGAGATGCTTGTAGCTGTGTTACCGCCACATTGATAGAAACAGGAATTTTTATGTCCCTGAGGGTCATGCTGTCTCACTTACAAATTTCTCTCTATGGAGAAGATAGAGAAGGACATAGCAGAACTACCTAAAGAAAAAAAAGTTAAATGCATTAGGCTGATTTTGTTGGGAAATTTGTAGTTCTAAGTAAGCATAAATCACCAATTTTTATTCTTCTTACGAAAGTATGAGAAAGTATAATTGTCCTGATATTAAATAAAAAGGAGCTACCTCTCAAGGTGGTTGAGTGCTTTCATATGACCAACATCACAAGCCAATTTTGACTGTTTTTCCATTGCCCTTTTCTGCCTTGCCAGGGCTCAATGTAATAGTTTTTATAACTGGTTGCTAGTCCTTTTGTTCCATAACTTATGGGTCCTTTAGGTCTTAGTTTTTCCTAGTACAATCTGCAATATCAGAAAGAAAAAAAAATTCTCTAGAGAAAAGGCTAGCCTTATAGCTATTATTTTATAATTAACTTAGTTTTTCTAGATTGCTTCCTTGTAAGATTTTATGTACACATGCATGCATGTGCACATACACAAACACAACACACACACACACACACACACACACACACAACATAACACCATATTTATTTAGGTGTGGCTCTCTTCACTGTTTTTTGCCTGGAATTTGGGGAAACCATTTTATCAATGTTCTCGCTTTTTCTTCAGCTCAGAAAAGTTATCCTCAGTTATATTTTAAATCATTGTCTTGCAGTTATTCTGGTTTCTCCCTCAGAAATGCCTGTGATGCCTAAGTCAGCTCTGCCCTTTGTATCTATTTTACTTTCTCTCTTTTATGCTTTAGTGTTTGACTTTTATACTCTGGAGGATCTTCAGAATGTGAAGATTTGGTTTTATTTTCAGTAATATTAGTTGATCTACCCTTCCCTTCACTTTCCATTCCCCCAATTGCTCAAGCCAGATATTTTCTGTCTCAATCCCTTAAAGACAGATTCTCACTAAAACTTTTCTATTATACATCCAGAGTATGTGTTGAATAATTTCATTTCAAAAAGCAAAATAGTGACGAAAGCAGGTCTGATGAAATTAACGGTGACTGTAGATCTAGGGACACTGTATTTTATTTCCTGGTGTCATCATCTTCCACCTAGTGTCCATGGGGAAATTGCTTAGTTTTTCTGAGCACTAATCTTTAGAAATTAGAAATGAAGACAGCTACATTTCAGAGTTACTTAAAAAACTGTGTGATTCCATTTTTTAAAAAATGTCCAGATAGGCAAATCTAGAAAGACAAAAAATATATTAGTGGTTACCTAGTGATGGGAGGGTCTGGGGGGAAATGGGGAGATGATTGTTGACTGTTATGGAGTATGGGGTTTCTTTTCGGGATGATGAAAATGTTCTAAAATTGATTATGGTGATAGTTGGACAACTCTTTGCATATAATAAAAACATTGGATTGTTCTCTTTAAAGGGTGAATTATATGGTATGTGAATTACATTTCAATTAAGCAGTTTTGAAAAGTATAAAAAAGGGAGGGTAAATTCCTGAGATGACAAAAAATGGAGTCCCTTTGTCATCAAAGGCCCAATTCATCCTTTCCCCCTGCTCCATATTGGTCATCCAGGTCTATGGCCCAAAGAAACATTCATATGTGCATGGTCTTGGACCTGGAAAAGTCTCCTAGGCTGCATCACAGTGACCATTTTGACAGAATGGCCTCCCTTTAGAAATCCAGCTGGGAAATTTCTAGCCCTTTATGCATTTGAGGAGTTACTTTTGGCAGCTTCCTAAAGTAAGCACAAAACAAAAATAATTTGCCACCTACGACTTCCTGGCAGGTGGAAGCAAGTGGCCTCTCAAGATCCCCAGCTGAAGGGTTGAGACATATCGCAGGCCTCAGTTTTGTGAAAGGTTTGACTCATTTGTCTTTATGCAAATTGTCCTGGCCTGGTAGTCCTGGTGATTCAACGCTGAAGTAGTTGAGACATTTGTTAGAGTTGAAAGCACATGTTTTAAGGAGTGTGATTTACTCATCTCCAGTGAGAAAGAGCCTCCATTATGGATTTACTTGATTTGGGTTTACTAGAGATATTTTTATACGATCTGAAACATTTAAGAGTTGAAGACATGTCTTGGCCCTGCCTCCAATTTGTAAAAGGATTTATTCATCAATCTTCACAGCTGACCATGCTGGCCTATCACCCTCCAGTGAGCCATTCTACATGATTAAGGAGGCTGAAAAGAAATGATACATCTTGGGCCTTGAGTTTATAAGGAGTTGGATCTATTCGTCTCCATTGGAACTATCCTAGAATTACTCCCAACAGCATAAATTTTTTCCACACATTTGATGCAATCTGGACAACAGAATTAGGAACATACTTTGTGCCCAAATTTGAAGGAAATGTAATTATCTTTCTCCACAAAAACCATTCTGGCCTATCTCTCTCCCATGCTGAATCACTCCAGTTGTTCAGTACCTTCTGGAATATATGAAAAGCTGGTGACACAAATCAGGATGCAATTTTGTAAGGAGTTGTACCTACTTTTCTCTATTATGAACCACCCTGAAATAATACTGTTCAAAGTGAAGTCACCTGACACACATTTACAGGAGGTATTCTATATGATCAGGGGACCTGAAGTGTGAATATGTCCAGTAGATCAGAGAGACCAGCCCAGTGCCATGTTTACTCATTTCAGGAGTTACTTTGAAGGTTAAATGAAATAATAGAATTAAAGTACCTGGCACTTAGCAGTTTCTTAACGACTGTTAGGTGTTTTCCCCCTGGTTCTGGACCCATGTGTAGCACCTTCATTCATACAATCAAATGGGCATTTATCATGTGTGTTTATACACACATGTGTATGTATGCATATATGCTACATATATATGTATATACATGTGTGAATATATATATTCTAGAGTAAAATTAATAGTTACTTAAAATTAAGTCATTTCAAAGAATACTGAAGTTACCACAAAGGTCTGTTTTGAGTATATGGTGTGAAGGAAAGACATGAATATTTTAGATAGACAAAATCAAGTGTTACTTTGACTGAAAGGAATTAGCACATTTGCATCTTTCTTCAAAAACACAGAAACTGAAATTATGAAATGTGCCTATTTATGTGGTGTAGGGGAAAGCAAGTGTCCCTTGAGTGGCCCATTTCTTCTTGGATCTCCATGTAAAATACAAACTGGAGAAACACTGGGACTAAGGAGGCTGGAGCAACCTAGATAGGACATCGGTAGGGAGGCCATGTGATTGGCCCCGAGGCTCCTCACAAACTGTCATCTCAAGTACTGTTGTGGAGCCAAATGCTGAAGTGAATAAAATATGTTCTAGTTATGCTTGGGAGACCTTGTGAGCCCAGCTGCCTTACTTTCCTCCTCCCTTTGTTTTATGTTGCCAAGTTCATGCTAGAAGGGAAAGGTGAGAGGAGAGGAGAGGGCTAGGCCAACTCCATCTCTGAATTATATATTTTACATTTTTATTTGCATTTGGAAAATCTTGGATTACCCTTCAGCTCCATGTTTACATAGTAACTTCAAATGGGGAGGGAACTAGAAAGAGTGCTAGAAGGCCTGATCTTTCACTGACCTTGGGAAAATTGCTTTGTCTGTCTGTGCAGCAACTTCCTTACTTGCAAACTAGGGATAGAGATAATAATGATTTTCCTACCCTTTTCCCATGTTGCTTGTTATCAAAATATAAAACACCAAACATGATTTTTTTTTTAATTGTGAAGTTGTGGGGTACAGTTAAGGGTTAGGTATACAATTGCGTTTCATTCAGGCACCCTGTTGATATAGGATGTTTCCCCGTACCCAGACAGATATTTGCTACTGTTAATCCCATCTCCCTCCCCCCACCATAGTTTCCCAGTACGGTCAGTCATTTTCGTATAGTATTGCATTGGATGTTTAAGGTCCATTATATGAGTGAGAACATGTGATACTCGGATCTTTGTTTCTGTGAGAGGTCACTCAGTATTATAGACTCTAGTTCCATCCAGGTTGCTGCAAAATTCATGATTTTGTTCTTTTTTATGGCTGCGTAGTATTCCATTGTGTATATGTACCACATTTTTTTAATCCAGTCCTCTTTTGATGGGCAGCATGGCTGTTTCCAGGTTCTTGCTATTGTGAACAAGGCTGCGATAAACATACGTGTGCAGGTATCTTTTTTATAGAGTGATTTGTGTTCTTCAGGATATATTCCCAGTAGGGGGATTGCGGGGTCATATGGGAGGTTGGTATTTAGAGTTTTTAAGAATCGCCACACTGCTTTCCACAGAGGTTGCACTAGTTTACACTCCCACCAACATTGTAGAAGTGTTCCCTTTTCACCACACCCTCTCCAGCAGCTGTTATTTTTTGAGTTGTTGATAATTGCCATTCTGGCTGGGGTTAGGTGGTATCTCAGTGTGGTTTTGATTTGCATCTCCCTGATGATCAGTGAGGTTGAATATTTCTTCATGTGTTTGTTGGCTGCTTGGATGTTTTCCTTTGTGAAGTGTCTGTTCATATCTTTTGCCCATTTTATAATGGGGTTCAAACATGATATTTTAAACCCTTTGATAGGTTCAGTAATACACATTTAAATGAGACTAAATGTTTACCTCATTTAAAAGAAAAAAAATGACACAAGGGAACATTTTGTATATATTATAATAGCAGAGATTTAAAAATATATAACTAGTATTGGCAAGAGTACAGAGAAATGGGCACTTTTACTGTTTTCTCGTGAGGGTTGAAATTATATTGTCTTTCTAAGGACAACTTGGCAGTGAATATCAAAACCTTAACAAACCGTGGAGCCTGTGATATAGCAGTTCTGTTTCTAGGAATTTAGATAAAATAATCAAAGACGCCATTTTTACAAGAAAGTTTGTAACGGGGTTGTTTCTCATAGTAAAACGTTAGATACAATCACTTATCCAGTAACAGAAAGTTAGTTGAGAAATCTGAACATATTATGAGAAACAGTGCAATTATTAAGAAGCATATTGTAAAATATATTTATTGGCATAGGGAAATGCTCTCAAAAGTGGAGATCCAGGTTTAAGTATCTCAGCACATTGTATAACATTCTTTATGAGAATTATGTTGGGTGAAGCATACCATAAAATATCGAACAATAGAGAATTTGTTAGTACTGTAATAATTCTCTGATGGAATATTAAGCAGGGTTAAAAACTGTAAATTTTCTGTGTTTCTAACTAAGTCTATAAGTATGTTGATGCAAATGCTAGATGAAAAAACACAATATATGTTCAACATAATACATAATATCTGTAATACATATTATGTGCATAAGAAGACAGAAGAGATAATGTCCTGAAGAAACAAGAAGTTAACTGTTCTAGTAGCAGAATTATGTTTAACGTACATTTGCTTTTAAATTTGAAGTCAAATCTACCAAGTAAAATGGTTTTTGTAATTTTCAAAAAAGACAATAGCAACAATAATATGGATTGAATATGTTTTTCAAGAATTTGCATGTTGGCTCTCTAACCTCCAATGTAATGGTATTTGAAGGTAGCTTTTGAGAGGTGTTTAGATTTAGAAGAATTCATGGGGCCCCTGTGAAGGAAGTAGTGTCCTTATAAGAATAGGAAGAGACATCAGAGCTTCCTCTCTCTGTCCATGGGAGGATGCAGCAAGAAGGTGACCATCTATAACCAGGAAGGGAGCCCTCACCAGAAGCCAACCATGCTGGTACTGCAATCATGGACATTCAGCCCCCAGAACTGTGAAAAAAAGTTTGTCATTTAAGTCATTCAGTCTATAGTATTTTGTTATCGCAGCCCAAGCAGACAACAACAAATGACAACAAAAATAAAGAGGCTGCTTCCTACTTCAGGGATCCAGGATTCTCTGGTTTGATGCAAGGGGCAAATCATAATATCTCTAATCACCAGAAATAGTTTGAATAATTATAAATGCAATAATCCTAAAAGGAAATATTGGATTACTTGGTATGTTCACAAGTATGATGGAAACAATAGTTTCTACTTATTAAGTGTTTAGTAGGTACTCGACATTTTGAGAGGAACCTTTACACTTTAATGCATTTACATGACACAGTGTGTCACTTAATTTTTATTACATTTTTTGGCAGCATAGGATTATCACAATTTGACAGATGTCGAAAGTATGGCTCTAAGAGATTAAGGCACTTAAGATCATATAGCTATTATGTGAAAAAGAGGGGGAGAATTTGGTTTCCTAGTTCTCATGTTTCTGTTCTTTGCTTATCACCATGCCAACTAGATGCAACGAGTAAAGGGTTTCGAGAAGACATGGATTCAGCTATGATCGTAAACCAGTGGCTAGAGTATAGTCTGAGTAGTATGTTGTGTTAGAGATACATTTTCATTAAGCACTATTCTGCAATGCTACTTTACCCCTTAAGTTATTCACTTCAGATGAAATAGACTAGATGACAAGGAAGAGCTTATTAAAACTTTTAATTTTGAAGTAATTTGAGGTTTTCTGAAAAGGGGCAAAATTAGTAAAGTTCCTATATACCTTTTACTCATTTTCCCCTAATTTTAACTTCTTACAGTACTATAGTATAATTATTGAAACTAGGAGACAACACTGATACAATACTATTAACAAAACTACAGATTTTATTTAGATTTCACAAGCTATTCCACTAATGTTGCTTTCCTGGTTGAGCATCCCAACCAGAATCTCATGTTGCATTTAGTTGCCATATTTCTTCTTCTCTGGTCCATGACAGTTCTCAGTCTTTCCTTGTGTTTCATGACATTGATACTTTATGAAATGTACTGGTTAGATATTTTTCAAAATGTTTCTCAGTATTTCTTTTTCCGAAGATTTCTTTTTTTTTTTAATCAATATTTTTTATTATGGTTTTGTGGGGTACAGTTAAGGGTTAGGTGTACAATTACGTTTCATTCAGGCACCCTGTTGATAAGAGGTGTTTTCCCATCCCCAGGCAGATATTTGCTACTGTTAATCCCATCCACCTCCCCCTCCATAGTTTCCCAGTACTGTCAGTCATTTTCTTATAGTATTCCATTGGATGTTCAAGGTCCATTATATGAGTGAGAAGATATGATACTCAGATCTTTGTTTCTGTGAGAGGTCATTCAGTATTATAGACTCTAGTTCCATCCAGGTTGCTGCAAAATTCATGATTTTGTTCTTTTTTATGGCTGCGTAGTATTCCATCGTGTATATGTACCACATTTTTTTAATCCAGTCCTCTTTCGTTGGGCAGCATGGCTGTTTCCAGGTTCTTGCTATTGTGAACAACACTGTGATAAATATACGTGTGCAGGTATCTTTTTTATAGAGTGATTTGAGTTCTTCAGGGTATATTCCCAGTAGGGGGATTGCAGGGTCATATGGAAGGTCGATTTTTAGAGCTTTTAGGAATCGCCACACTGCTTTCCACAGAGGTTGCACTAGTTTACGCTCCCACCAACAGTGTAGAAGTGTTCCCTTTTCACCACACCCTCTCCAGCAGCTGTTATTTTTTGAGTTGTTGATAATTGCCATTCTGACTGGAGTTAGGTGGTATCTCAGTGTGGTTTTGATTTGCATCTCCCTGATGATTAGTGAAGTTGAGCATTTCTTCATGTGTTTGTTGGCTGCTCGGATGTCTTCTTTTGTGAAGTGTCTGTTCATATCTTTTGCGCATTTTATAATGGGGTTGTATGTTTTCTTCTTTTCAGTACATTTCAGTTCCTTGTAGATCCAGGATATTAAGCCTTTGTCAGACCTGGAGTTGGCAAATACTTTTTCCCAGTCTGTAGGCTGTCTCTCTGCTCTCTTGATGGTTTCTTTGGCTTTGCAGAAGCTTGTCAGTTTAATAAGGTCCCACTTGTCTATCTTCTCTCTTATGACCTGTGGGTTTTGGGTTTTGTTCAGAAATTAGATGCCAGTTCCGATTTCCATGAGGGTATTTCCTTCCTTTTCTAAGGTTCTTATGGTTTGAGGTTTTACATTTAGGTCTCTGATCCATTTGGAATTAACATTTGTGCATGGGGATAGATAGGGGTCCTGTTTCAATCTTCTGCATGTGGTCAGCCAGTTTTCCCAGCACCATTTACTGAATAGGTTCTCCTCTCCCCAGTGGTAGATGGTGGGGGCTTTGTCGAAGATGAGTTGGTTGAGAAATTGAGGTTTTGCTTCTGGAATCTCAATTCTATTCCATTGATCTATATGCCTGTTCCTGTACCAATACCAAGCTGTCTTGATGATTGTAGCTTTATAGTAAAGTTTGAAGTCTGGTATTGTGATACCGCCTGCTTTTTTTTTTTTTTTTTTACTGAGGATTGTTCTGGCTATTCTTGGACGTTTGTGTTTCCATATGAATTCCTGTGTTGTTTTTTCTAGGTCTGAGCAGAATGTTGTTGGTAATTTAATGGGTATTTCATTGAATTTGTAGATTGCCTTAGGTAAGATGGACATCTTCACAATGTTGATTCTTTCAATCCATGAGCATGGGATATTTTTCCACTTGTTTGTGTCAGCTTTGATTTCTTTGAGCAGTGTTTTGTAATTTTCATTGTAAAGGTCTTTCACATCTTTGGTTAGGAAGATGCCAAGGTATTTCATTTTTTTTGTGACTATTGTGAATGGAATTATGTTTTTTATTTGGGTTTCTGTTTGTTTATTATTGGTGTAGAGAAATGTGATTGTCTTTTGTACATTTATTTTGTATCCTGAGACTTTGCCGAAGGCCTTTATCAATGTAAGGAGGCTTTTGACAGATTCTCTTGGGTTTTCAAGGTACACAATCATATCATCTGCAAAGTGAGATAACTTGACTTCCTCTTTTCCTATTTGAATACCTCTGATTGCCTCCTCTTCTCTGATTGCTCTAGCCAGGACTTTCAATACTATGTTGAACAGGAGGGGTGAGAGTGGGCATCCTTGTCTTGTTCCAGTTTTCAGGGGAATTGGTTCCAATTTTTGTCCATTTAGGAGTATGCAGGCTGTGGGTTTCTTGTAGATGGCTTTTACTATTTTGAGGTATGTTCCCCGTATCCTAGATGTTCAAGGGTTTTTTATCAAGAAGGGGTGCTGGATTTTATCAAAAGCTTTTTCTGCATCTAATGATATGATAATGCGGTTTTTGTTTTGACATCTGTTGATGCATTTAATTACATTTATGGTTTTACGAATGTTGAACCAGCTTTGCATCCCAGGAATGAAGTCTACTTGGTCATGGTGGATGATTTTTGAGATGTATTGCTGAATCCAGTTTGCTTGGATCTTGTTCCGAAGTTTTCTATTAGTTAAACTTACATGATTTTGCTGTGTTTCCTTACTGGTAAACACTTGGGTGATGTGGTATCCCTAGGTCATATCACAATAAAGATACTTGCTTTCCTTTTGTATTCACTAGTATTTTGTTGGGAATTACTTTGTGATTATGGAAATACCTCGATTTTCGTCTTATGTTTTGCTCACTAATTTTAGCATCCATCAATATATTGTGATTGCAATAATACCTCCCAAAACTAGAATTATTTTTTGGAGGGTAGGTCCCTGGAATTATAGACTTTCTTCACTAGGTAAGTGTTCTAGGAATCCATCAGCCATCAGTGTACCACCTAGCATTGTTGTGAGAATCTATGTTCAGCTTCAGTGAATTTTTTTTGGTAGATTCGTTCAACACATTTTCACATTTCATGATGGGTGATTTATGAATATACCTGCCCATACTGCGCTGAGTGTTTAGTAGTTTTTGACCAAAAATGGCATGACTCCCTTGCCCCACCCTCCATATTCACCTGATCTTGTCATGAGTGACATTATTTTTGTTTCCCAGATGACAAAAATTCTCAAAGAAAAACATTTTGCCAGTGTAGAAGTGGTGAAACAAAAAACAGCAGCAGCACTAACAGGTATCAAAATTCGTGAGTTCAAAATCTGTTGTGAGCAGTGAAAAAAGTGTCTCAATAGTTGTATACCGTCAAACAGAGAGTACTTTGAAGGTGACTGAAGTTTAAACATGTAAGAATAAATACACAATTTTTTATAAATAAATTCCTATTTTGGGTCCTCCCTCATATTTATATGATTTATTATCATTTATTAATTTGAATTCCACTGTAAGAAAGATCTGCCCTTCTCCATTTATTTATTCAATTATTTTTTATCAGCATGTACCTTAGGGTATTGATTTTATCATTAGGATTAGACTTTATAATCATAGTCATTAAATTAAGCCTATATCTCACACTCAAATAATAAACTCCAAATAGAACAGCTAAATAAATACTGAAAAAAATGAAAGCACAGAAATGCTAGAAGAAAATATGGGTGAATTCCTCTTGAATTTTGTTGTAAAAAAAGGTTTTCCAACTATTTCTCAAATTTCAGATGCATTACTGATTGATAAATTTCACTACATGAAAACTAAAGCAATTGCACTATAAGACACTATAAACAAAATCAAAACACAACTGACAAACAGGAAGAATATTTTTGCACTATATCACAAAAGGCTATTATACTCAATATATAAAGAACTCTTAAGTTGAGGGCTGACTAGAAATCTGATTAAAAAAATGAGAAAAGGACATGAACAATTTACACACACACATACACACACACGTATATGTGCACATATATGGTAAAGATGTTCTGGAAACATAGGAAAAAAGTTTAAATCCACTCATAATTAGAGAAATGCAAATTATAGCAATAGCAAGATGTTATTTTCCTCCTATTAGATTGGTGAAAATTTAGAAGTGTGACAACATATTCTGTTGGGTAGGTTATGGGGAAATTGACACTCTTATTATTTCTGATGGGAATTCAAACCAGTGCTAAAAGGGATTTTTTCAGTTACCTAGTAGAGATATTACACAGTACTTGTAACAGAAATGTGTGGGTTTTTTTTCTTGTGACATTTGGAAGAAAGCTGCTTTATAATATTCTTGAAGGTCGGGGATAATATAAACAGTATTATATAAGATTGTCCAACCTGCATTTATAGGTACTTGAAATACTTTCCAAAATCTTCCATTTTTTTAATCTTTAAAGAAATACAATCATGATTAGGAAGCCTTAAAATGCCAGCCATCTTCATCGTTGTTGATGCTACCTCTGCTCCAATCCCACTCCCTACCTCACTCAAGAATCTGCCTTATTTCTAAAAGGAAATGGAGCCATAGAGTCATGAAGGTCAAAGCCTAAAATACCTTTCAAGATGATGTGGCCCATTCCCTGAATGACTTTCAAGATAAAATGAGGACTAGAGAAGACTAGTTACTTGCCCTGGGCAGTACAGTGAGCCAAGACTGGAAGAAAAGGGCCCTGACCAGAATGCTTCACATCTCTTGCATGGTGTATGTAAAGTATCAGTCACATAGTAGGCTTACAGTATATAAGAGTAATTATAATTACTTCTTTTAAAGGGTGAAAAAGTTCCCAGTTTCATTTTATGAGGGGCATTTGTCTTATAAATGCTAAATTTGAGGAATATAATGCATTCTTTGTTTTTCAATCAATAATCAATATTTATTATGGTTTTGTGGGGTACAGTTAAGGGTTAGGTATACAAATGCATTTCATTCAGGTACCCTGTTGATAGGTGTTTCCCCATCCCCAGACAGATATTTGCTACCGTTAAACCCACCTCCCCCCCCCATAGTTTCCTACTACTGTCAGTCATTTTCTTATACTATTACATTGGTTGTTAAAGGTCCATTATATGAGTGAGAACATGTGATACTCGGATCTTTGCTTCTGTGAGAGGTCACTCAGTATTATAGACTCTAGTTCCATCCAGGTTACTGCGAAATTCATGATTTTATTCCTTTTTATGGCTGCGTAGTATTCCATTGTGTATATGTACCACATGATTATTAGTGATATTTCTCTCAGTATTCATAGGTAGCTGCAATTCATCAGTACTGACAGCCATAACATCATGGAAGGACACTAACAGGCAAGTGGCTACTAAATTACAAGTCAGCCTATTATCCTTTCCTACAGATAGATTGACTCCAAGCTTTAATATCTGTGGACCTTCACTGGGCCTGGAGCCTCCATTTCAAAGGAGACTTATGGTTGTGCAATGCAAAAACATGCATAGGGAGGGAGGTGATGAGGGCTGGTGTTCAGCTTATGCTCTGTGAACTAAGCCTGGAGCCTGGCTTATGGTTACCTACTCCAAAGAGAGGGATACTTTATTCTCCCAAAGGTTCAGTCTACATGTGCCTACAGAATTGTGTCTACCTTGGGGGCAGTGGGGGGGTGGGCAGCTTTCAAAATTCACACAGAGGTGCCATATAGGGTGGTGCAGGCCCTGGTAGGAATTCAAAACCAAGTCTGTGTAAATTAAAACCTATGTTTTTCTATCTACTCAAAAAGCTATGATTTTTAATCTTTACTCAGAAAGCTGGAAGAGATTTTAGAGAATATTTAATCCAAATTTTACCCTTTATATATCAGAGTTTCAGCCCCTGATGGCGAAGTGACCTGCACATAGTCACACAGAACCGATACCTCACTCTGAAAATATTATGCAGTGCATTTCTGGAAATAAGGAAATCTGTAATTTCTCAAATTCAGCATTCCTTTATTTTTTACAAAGTCTTTTAAAATCTCTCTATGGAAATTTATGCTAAATTTTCATTTAAATCAAGGCTGGTGGATATTGTAGCTAACTTAGGGACTCCAACCTTGAATTTGGGGATTTTAATGTGACACAGGGCATAGACATGATATGTGCTTGGATGCATCTTGCTTTTCCACGTGCTTCCTCACAGTAGTTATATAACTCTGGGTTGGCCATTAAATTCCACTGAGAGGTATAAGCTGCCCCCCCCAACTTAATAGTAAATTATGAACATTTTCCCATGTCATTATCCTTTCACATCATTATTTTTATGCCTGCATAGTATCATTGTATGACTCAATTATCAAATTTGAGCAATATCCTATTATGGTTAGATGTCTGTGCTATTTCCCATAAATGATTTCCCTTGTAGCCTTATTTCTGTAGGACCTCTTATTCAGAATGCTATTTTCAGATGGGATCTGCCTACTCCAGATACCTATGGCAATACCAGGAAGTTTCTTTAGCTCAGGAAAATTCAGATATGAAGTAATAATAACAATTATTATTGTCTATTGATTATCTACCAAGTACTAGGTCCATTTTTAAGCACTATTTTGAGTTAGAAAAATTTTAAGGTGGGTATTCTCAGCTGTTCATCCAACTGTAGAAAAATCTGATGAGGAAGGTGGTTGTAATCTGCATAACCTCCTAATGTTCTGACCAGGACAGCTGGGAAGTAAATAAAATCCCAGGACACCAAATCAGTTGCTAAATGAAGTTCTTCCATGTTGACAAACTTGCTTTTAAAGACAGGAGTTTTCATTTTGATTTCATTACCAAGTAGTCTTTTCTCATAGTTAAATAAAGGTGCTATTTGTCTCATAATTTCCTCATGTCATTGTTCCTGGTTGGAAATATTAAAAATATATCATCAGCATAAAGGAAGAAACTTATTTCCCAACTTGCTGTGGTTTAGATTTGATTTATTTATAAGTGGTAGCAGACAGGCAAGGATCCATTTTAAAGGAAAGAGTATAAAATCCTTAGCCCTCATCTTGTTTCTAAAACTACTACTTAGTCATCATCAATTTCTGTTCTCCTCAGTGATCACTAGGATGTTTGCATACACTTCCTAGTGTTCAGAAAATAAAATACAGACATTTACTGGGAGACTGGTTACAATGAGAAGATGCCAGCAAGCATGCTCAGGGTGAGGCAAGAGTGGGCAATTGCCCTTTTAATTCTTTACTTAAACCTCAAAACCCGATTTATGCTAGTTCCAGCGCCTACTTTTTGTGATTGTATTCAAATAATGCAGCTAGGTAGATTGGCTGTCCCATTCACCTAATTTGTAAATGAAATTTGTGACTTCAGCTAGAGGAAATTTGGGCTCCCTGTGTGATTCACTTGTTGCAATCATATATACTAATACTTGCAAACTCTTTCAAGCACATGTCTGCATGCTAATGGCAGAGAGCAGCTATTTTAAATGACAATATTTACATTCAGAATCTAGAGCCTTTTAGAAAAATAGTAACAGATTTTGATACATTTTCAATCTGTGTTCTTTCCTACCTTTTTATAGAATAAGATTTAAAGTTCCCAGCTGAGGAGACTATGTGAATAGTTCATCATTATACAGTATAGATCCCATTCAACTATTCATTATTTCATTCAGCAAATATCTATGGAGCATTTGGCATGTGCCTATTCACCTGCAATGGGAATTAGAAATCCGATTTGCTGACTTAATTGACAGGTTAGCCTGCTACGGAAAATAAGGTAATTTGAGAAATGTTAGTATATGGCTACTTGGAACCAGAGAGCAGAAAATATTCACAGCAGGAAAGAGTATAGAGGAAGGAGAGGAAAGGGTTAATAAAGGAGCCTTTAAAACACCAAGATAAGTGAGGGATGTGTAAGTAAATGCTTATCAAAGAGACTCCAAGAGAACACACAGTGAATTAGGTGGCAGATGATTCTGCTTGTTGTTGGTAACTAGGGAACAAGTAAAAGCCAGAGAGAACACTGATTAAGCTTTACAAATCAAACTGTTATTTTTATGTGTAACAATAAAATAATGGACTATTTTCACTGTTGTGAGAACACTTTTTTCTATCTTCAAAGGTATTATAGGTATCAAATGAAATCCTGTAGGTTATGTTTTTATTCCCTCCTCAACATTGAGAGTAAACTCACAAATGAATGACATGTTTTATATATGCTTAATTTATTAACACAATGTTGATGTATTTTATAGCCAAAAGTTGAATAATAGCTGTTTCAAAGATAAATATTAACCTCACCATCATCCCTGAGAAGTTTCCAATACAAGTTCAAGAATTAATTCATTTTTCCTGATAAAACAGTCTATTACCATCAGCTATTTTTGCTAATGTTAATATTTTTATACAACATATGGATCAGCATTTTATTCACTATCTGAGTCAATAAGAGGTCATTTTGGTCAGTGTTAAGATTATTAAATTAAGTGAACATCAGCCAAATCTTTGCTATAGCTGAATATTATCCAATTTTGAATTTCAAAATTTAATTAAATGGATTTCAGCCATGAGTTCCCTTTGCGGAGGTGCACATCTGGAGCTACTTGCTAGATCTGCACCTTCTATTTTGTTGCTAATACCGATTCCCGCAGTACTGGCAGAGTATTCAGAATAAGCCAGAGGGTTATTAGCAGAGTAGGAGCAAAGTCTAGGAGCAAACACCATAAGGGAAAGGAAAGGATGGGCCAGAGCAAACAGTGACCCAGGGATATGAATATTTAAAATAATTAGATTTCTAGAAAACAGAGGATGCTCACTATCCTACTAGAGCTGCTGCTACCTTTGTGGATGTGATACAACATGTGTGTGATATCTCAGAGAAACCTTAAAGGGGGCTTTTCTGTCTCTTGTCCATTCAGATCCTCGGTATGTAGGGGTCAAATCTGAAGTGTGACTAGGCCATTTAATTGACTGCATGCCTCCATATACATTTGTGACATGTACATTTAAAAAGCTGTGCTGATTTCTTTCATTTTTTTCTTAAAGTTTTTGAGGCTTTGTTCATTTTAAATATTTCTTGCACAAGCAATATTAAAATAGTATTAAATATTTGGCTTGAAGAGATGACATAATGGGTAATTTGAAAAAAGTTCTATCTCCGTTAATTTTCTTTGTTTCCTTCGTATTTTGATATACTTTTTATAATATCATGTGACAAGAAAATCATATATAAAACATTCCTGTTTTTAGAAATGGATTCAATGGGAAAATCAGGTTGTTTCATAGAAATTCACTCTAGAGCCTATTTAGCTGGTATGTCAGCCCTCTCTTTAAAAAAATATACTCTGAGTTCATTCAGGTTGCTGTAAAGTTCATAATTTTGCTCTTTTTGTGGTTGCATAATATTCCATCATGTATATGTACCACATTTTTAAAATCCAGTCTTCTTTCGATGGGCAGCATGGCTGGTTCCATGTTTTTGCTATTGTGAACAATGATGCAATAAACATAGGTGTGCAATTATCTTTTTCATAGAGTGATTAGAGACTATAACACTGAGTGATCTATCACAGAAACAAAGAACTGAGTATCACATGTTCTCACTCATAAGCGGACCTTGAACTATTATACATAACCCTGAATTGTACACATCTTTAAAATAAAAAAAAAATAAAAAAAATATTTCCAGCAGGGCCTGGTGGTGTGTGCTTGTAGTTCTAGCTACTTGGAAGGCTGAGACAGGAGAACTGCTTGAGCCTAGGTGTTTAAACCTAGCCTGGGCAACATAGTAAGACCCCCATCTTAAAAGGAAAAAAAAATTCCATTATGTGGGAAAATGTGCCCTTTTTCCTTTTCATATGTGGTAGTATATAGTTCTGATGATGTAGTGATTAACTGGATTTGCTAACCCAGTAGAGGGTATTCAGCTTCAGGTGCATGGTGTGGTGGAAGAAATTCAGGGTGAAGCAAGTATGAGGTCATGGCATATATAATTCCTGGCTCTGCCATTCACTCATTGTTTAATGTTGAATCTGACTTGGACCTCAGTTTTCTCATGAGTAAATTGAGAGAAATTGTGCTAGATGAGTTCAAAGTACTGCTTTCGTTGTAATTACTATGATCAGTCATAGGCAGGGCACCATTGTTCTTGTAAAGCAGAAAATAAAAATAAAATAAATAAAAATATTTCTACCATTGGAAAGTGTCCTGGCATGCAGGCAGAAACACATAGTGGTTAAGGGCATGGGTTCTGGAGCCAACTTGTTTGGGTTTGACTATCACCTCTATCACTTACAAACTGTGTGACTTTATTTCCTCAACCTCCCTACATCTCAGAATTTTTTTTTCCTGTCAAATGGGTGAAATACAAGTACATTGCTATTTAGTTGTTGTAAAAATAAATTGAAGTAGTGCACATAAAGCCTTCAGATTCGAGAGTTGATTATCAACAGGGTGCTATTTTTTTTTCAAACAGTCAAGTTATATGGTATCTTTATAGACCATGTATGCCAGCAATCTTTTTATTTCTCAAGATATTTTGTAAAAAAAAAAAAAAAGGGGCATGTTTAATTTTATGACCAAAGGGCTTTTAATCATCAAAAAACCGAAAGTCTCTCTTAATGAGGTTATACTTGTCATTTTGCTGAGGAAATTACATTTTAATTTACTATTTACTCCTTTTCAAACAACAATAGTTTGAGTAATAACCCATTTCTTTAAGACTGGCATTTGGGAAATTGGGAATCATATTTGGTAATCCCTCACATTTCTTAGATAATCATCTGCCTTTGGGTTGGGACTAATCAAGGTCCTTTTTGGTTGCCTTTTAGCCAGAGGCTGGTCCAGTTTTTCTTCCCTAGACTTTCAGCTAGAAAGAAGCACACATGGGTTTCATTTAGCTGCATGCAGCTTCTGCTTGGAGTCCCTACTTGTTCAGAATAACCTTGGGCAAAAGCTGGAAGCACTTTCAAGCTCTTCCAGCCTGTTTGGCCACCAATATTTTTCTTAATTATATTCACAGAGGCTGGTAGGGTATTTAGATTAAGGGTCACTTTTAAAAAAACCAGAATGATTAGGCTTGTTGTTGCAAGGAACTCTATTCTCCTTTTTGGAAATATTAGGTAGGAAGGGGCATGGTGAAAAGTCATATCCTGAGAAACAGCAGACTTGAATTATTTTCCCATCTCTACCACTATCTAAAGTCCTCTCTTCTCTCTGTGTCTCTGTAAGCTCTGTAATAATATGTTCATGTTAGATTTGCTGGTTAAAAACAAAAACAAAAACCTGGGACATCAGTTACTATCTTTGAATCTGTGAAACATTTAGTTCCTTGCCATGTTTGCTGTGATTTACGTCGCCTAAACTTTTTCTTCCACATAGGCCTAATGGAGGATGCTGATTTTTTCCCCTTACTTCATAGGAGTGACATAAGGATATGTATGGTAAAAGCAGGAGTGCAGCATTTGAGCTCTTCAGGAGGAAGCTACTATCGAACTAAAAGGCATTTAGTATGATTAGGTGTGATGCCATTAATATTTCCCCAAACGGCCTTTATCCTATTAGTGTAGGTAATTTTTGTGACTGGGGAACATTTCCAGTTATACTTTGATTTTAATGAGAACTGATAACAGTATTGCTTCATTACTCTTAAAGGAAAACAAACACACACACACACACACACACACACACACACACACACACACACACACAAAGTGAACTGGCATAGAAGCTCAGCACATTACATTTTTATCTTGCTTATACTTTAAAAAGAACGATTGAAAGCCACAAACAAAATGCTGAGGTTCTTGCCAGCTCTGTTATTTATTGACCACAAGTCAAAGCTTCTCATTTTTTAAAAAGCATTAAGAGCACTTAACAGAAGAGCTATTTTTAACAAAATTTTAAGTGCATACTACTGTATTGGTAACTATAGGCAATATGTTATATAGCAGAACTGTACAACTTAATTATCTTGCATAACTAAAACTTTATACCAGCTGAGTGCTGAACAATACCACACTGTGTATATACTCCTCATTGGTAATCCATTCATACATTAATAGACACTTGGGCTGTTTCCATATTTTGGCTGTTGTGAACAATACTATAATAAACATGGGAGTGCAAACATCTCTTCAAGATCCGGATTTCAACTGTTTTGGGTAAATATTCCCAAAGTCATACTGATGGATCACGTGGTAGGTTTATTTTTAATTTTTGAGAAACTTTCATACTTTTTCCATAGCAGATGCCCCATTATACATTTTTACCAATAATGTGCATAGGTTCCACTTTCTCTACAGTCTTACTACACTTGTTAGCGTTTTTTTTTTTTTTCCGAGTTGGAGCACTCTGTCACCCAGACTGGAGTGCAGTGACCGCTCCCGGTCACCGCAGCCTCGACCTGCTGGACTCCGGCGATCCTTCCACCTCAGCCTTCCAAGTAGCTGGAATTACAGGCATGCACTACCACGCCCGGCTGATTTTTTTATTTATTGTAGAGATGAGGTCTCGCTGCCCAGGCGAGTCTCGAACCCGCGGGCTCAGGCAATCCACTCACCTCAGCCTCCCAAAGGCACGGGATTACAGGCTGAACCACCGAGCCTGACTGTTATCTTTGTTTTGTATTGTATTTTTATAGTAGCCATCTTAACAGGTGTTAGGTGATAGTTCATTGTGGTCTTGATTTACATCAAGGTGTGTGTGTGTGTGTGTGTGTGTGTGTGTGTGTGTGTGTGTGGAGAGAGAGAGAGAGAGAGAGGATCAACTGATGTTTGATTTGATAAGGGAGCCATGAATACACAATGGGAAAAGAACAGTCACTTCAATGAATGGTGCTGGGAATATTGGATGTCCACATGCAAAGAATGAAGCTGGACCCCTATGTCTCACCGCTTAAAAAACCAACTTAAAATGAATCGGAGAGTTAAATGTAAAATATGAAACTGCAAAACTCCTAGAACATAACATAGTGAAAAAGTCTATTGACTTTGGTCTTGGCAATGATTTTTAGATATGACACCAAAAGTATAGGCAACAAAAGCATAAATAAACATGTGGGATTACATCAAACAAAAAGGCTTCTGTGCAGGAAAGGAAATAACAGAGTATAAAGGCAATATATAGAATGGGAGAAGATATTTGCAAACTATATATTTGATAAGGGGTTAATATCCAAAATATGTAAGGAACTCCTACAATTCTGTAACAAACCCCCAAATATTCCAATAAAAATGGACAAAATATTTGAATAGATGATTCTCCAAAAAGATATACAAATAGTCAATAGATATGTTAAAGGGTGCTCAACATCACTGATCAACAAGGAACTGCAAATCAAATTTCATTTTAAAGATACAGACAATGAGGATCAAAGATTTACCAAATTTCTTATTTACCAAAGATTCTCAACTAGCTGGTGGCAGAGCCAGGGTGAGAACCTCAGCCTTCTGATTCCTGGGCCATGCGTTTCCCACTCCAGCTTGTGTTGGTTTGTGCTCTGCTGCTGAATCATATATATTAAAGTTCATCTTCTACTAGTCTGTGATGGTATGAATTATATAATATTTTGCTGAAATGACTTTTTCCTCAGCCTTTCTTGTACTATTTCCTCTATGACTTCCTGAGTTTCTATGAAGAAACACATAAGCCATCATCCCCCACAATCAATAATCTGTTCCTCATTCAAATGCACATGTTCTGTGTTTAGGTTTTTTACTCTTTGGTATTCCTTACTATATGGAGGGGCTGGACAAGAAAAGTGACATTTCATAGTGGAAGGGCTGAGGATATTGGTAAAGTGGAGAAAATGGTGGGGCCTGAAATCAGAGAAAGAGGAAATGTAATAGCTCCCTGTCCCTTGTGGTATTGCATTTTCCAGCCCTCACCACATTCCAAGCAAAGTTACATTCCTTAACTAAAATCAGGTCCCTGAATCCTGATGATATTCAACAAATCACATGAATTTCCCAGACCTGTCCTCACTCTATCTCTTGTCATACCTGCATTCCTGACCTTAGCGATCTTCTCCCAACCTTGATTACATTCTTCAACTTGAAAGAGCCACTTGAGCTGAGACCCTTTTACCACATTAAACAAGTTCTTCACTGCCAACTATATTCCTACCCTAACATTCTCCAAAGTGGTCACATCCCAAAAGTATTCAACACATCCTTTCTGATGATTCTTCCAAACTTTGTAGAACTGCTCAGCTCTGATCAGTTGCCAAGTCTAAGCTTTGATCCTGATCACCAGTTTGTGACTGATTCTGCATTCCAGGTCTAAATCAGGAGGTGAGAATAAAGGAATTAGATGAATCAAGTGTATATGTGAGACACAGAGAAACAAGGGGTGAGAAAAAGAGTTGAAGAACTGAGTATGATAGGGGCTTCATGGCATGGCCTCTGAGCCTCGAATTAGTGCCCTGTGCTTGTGGATAAATATTGGGGAAGAGATGAATTAGTCAGACTGCTTTTCACCACTCTGTGGACTGTGGTCCAATTAGCCAATTGGAGTATATCACCTGAACCTGATAAGGAAATCTGACTGAACATTCTCTGGAACTATGTGCGGGAGAATGATAGTGTAAATAATTGGTCTGTAGACTTTTCAAAGGTCTATGTTCTACCAATCCTCATTTCTTTCCCTTCATTCCTAGGATGCTGGCATATACCTGGCATATAGTAGTTGTTCAATATAGCATCATTTTTTTCAGGAAAATTATTGCATTACTTAGAATGACATATAGAGCCCTGATTCTCAACTGCCCAATTTCTTACCATGATAAGCCCACTCACTGGTACACACCTCTGTTCCACCTATTGTTCTCTGACTGGAGAACCTCACATGCTCTTTCACATTTCCTTCCCATTACCTCCTGCTGTTTCTCTTGCTAGAATGCCCTTTCCTTCGGCCTCTTGTTCAATCTCCCAGTCTTAGCATAAGCAATGTTTTGTCAAAAAAGCTTTTATTGCTAACCCTAGAACTCCCCTAGCTGTTCCTTTTTCTTTTTCATAGCATTCTGCTCTTAAACTTCAATAGCTTTAAGAACACAAGCAGATTTTGGTTACATAGATGAATTGTATAGTGGTGAGGAAGTCTGGGCTTTAAGTGTACCCGTCACCAAACTAATGCACGTTGTACCCAATAGGTAATTTTCCTTTCTCACCCCCCTCTAACCTGCTTCTGACTCTCCAATGTCTGTTATACCACTGTATACCATCATTGCCATAAGAGTGAAACAAATAAAACTTCAAAGCTTTGTTTCTGATCTCATTCCTTATTGAACTGTGAACTTGTAGAGGACAGAGGTTGCATCTTATTCATCTTTTCCTATTCCTGGTGCTTAACCCAAGCCCTGGCACAAATTAAGCTTTCATTGTCTGCTTCTCAATACGTGAATGGAAAACTTCCTACTTATCTTCTCTGCTCTATTTGACCCTTTTGTTGAGTTCTATTGTTTTTGTCCATAAACTGAATGTGCAGATCAAGACATCCCCCAAATCAATGGACATTGACAAGCAAACCCTATTCATTCTTATCATTCAGGAAACAACCTGAATCTCTCCTAAACACAAATTTCTTCTGCGCTTTCCTTGCCATTAATGCCAAAAGAAAGAATATTTCTGGAAGCATTCATTAATATTCTTTAGAGATTATTAACATTTATCAACCAGCTGTTTCATGGGAAAGGCATTAGCAATTCTTTTGCCTTTTGTAGCTAATTGTAGGAACAAATGGCAACTAATGCAAAATTTGTTTTTTAAAAGAAAACATTCTCTCCCTAATCAAGTCCACATGGCAAAGACAACATGAAATTATTACTGATCAGGAATCATGAGCCAGGAGAGAGAAGAGTAGTAGATTCTTTTTGATTTCTAGTTAAGAATTTGAAAGATAAGATGTAATATGTTTCAAGGAAATTTTCAGAATCCAGTAATACAAATGCTGAACACTTAAAATCAGGTAAGACTTGGCTCAGGGATTAAAAGGAATGAGTAAAAAGTGCTTCTGAACATTAGAGAAGCCAAGACTGATAGAGATGGAAAGACTTTTTAAGAATATCTAGTTCAATGGTCCTCAATTGTTTTTGCTTATATTCCCCCTAAAAGGATAAAAGCATTTTCAAAACTATATAACTGTTCATAGCTATATAACTGTTCATAAATCTTTATATTGAGATATATGTATATATAGTTGAATCTGGAATTTAAACCGTTGCAAAGGAAATAATTTTCAGTATATCGTACATTGATTATACACTTTAAGATTATTTTCATTACAGCCTTGGCATTCATTACTCAGTTAACTCATTCAGTTTATGGAGCATGTCCACCATGTAACCTCAATAGTGAAACCAGGTTTCATTGTCAAACGAGTCTGGCAACTCAGACTAGCCTAGCTTTCTGTTTGTAAGAGTCTGATTTCATTATATTCTTTTTTTTTTTTTTTTTTTTTTGAGCCACCGCAGCCTTGACCTGCTGGGCTCCAGCGATCCTTCCGCCTCAGCCTTCCAAGTAGCTGGAACTATAGGCACGTGCTACCACGCCCAGCTGATTTTTGATTTATTGTATAGATGAGGTCTCACCAAGTTGCTATTTGACAAGCCTTTCACTACTGAATCCTAATGGGACAATAGGTAGATAAGGCATGGAGCCTTGACATGGTTTCTCACTTGGATGAAATAAAGGCACTGCTTTATCGATATTTCTCACCCAAACACTCTGCCTTATTCTGCAGGGACTCCCTTGCAGGGGCCTCTGTGTTCTTGGATCCTTTGTTTTGTGGTACCCCAGAACATTTTACACTCAGTACAATTCTTCATACTAAAACTAAGGATGGTCAAGAGGTCTACCTCTCTTTTGTCAAATGGGCAGAGAATGTTGTGGAAATGGAGGTGAGAAAAAAGAATCTGCAAACGATGGGCAGATATCCTAGGCTGCTCACCCTCTGGAAAGTCAAATACTCAAATTTGAAAATCTCTGATTTTTTTTCTCTTCCTCCCTCATTTTGATGATGGGCCAACTGAGACCTAGAACAAAGAATGGACTCACCCAAGGTGGCAATGTTTGTTAGACAGTGGCAGAGCCAATACTGGAGTATAGGTATTTTGATTTCTCAACTAATGTGCTTTCTGCCCTGTGATGTCTCATTAATCTGTTCTATATTTAAGTGATTGTAATTTCTTTAGCTAGTCACAGTGGAATTTCTCATGGAAGATAAGAGGTCACCTTGATATTTCCTCGCCAGGAAGTGTGTGTACACAGGTTCCTCCAGTATGGTGGTTGTTTGTATCTTCTCTGACATTACTTTCAGGTTAAGCAGGTTGAGTGACTATTTAACAAGCCTTCATTTAAAGATGTGTGATTGAAAAATCTTATTCCATATTAATGGAAAAGGCACTTTATTATGAGGCCAAAATGTCTTGATACTTGTCAATTTTAAAAAATAGTTTACTACTTCATTTTGTTAGCTTCTTGGATTTAATTGTAAGGTCCCAAAGTGCATAAACTCTCTCTTTTGCTTCTTTATCTCAAAATCTTATAAAACATTCAGTAATCTGATAAATAAATGACTCTGAAGCCAAACTGCCTTGTTTCAAATATTGGTCTGCCACCTGCTAGCAATATAAATTTGGGCACACTGTTAACCTCTCAATATTTTAGTTTCCCTCTCTTTATAATGGTTTATGAGGACTGAATATAAAATATAAGTCAAGTTCTTAGAAGTACGTGGCATAATCATAATAAATATTCAATAAATGTTACCTATTGTTAGCCTCATTGTTGATTGAAACCACCACGTAATCTAATTTTCAGAGCACCAGGATAGCTACCCATAGAAAATAAGTAGGTTGGAAATTACATTAAATTTGCACAGAGGTAAACTCTAGGAAAGAGAGAACAGACCTGCAAAAGGAAGGGGCTGGGCTGTGTTATAGAAGGTTCATTGATTCACAACTGAAATAACAGTTCAAGACAATGCTGTCCACTGGAACTTTATATGATTATCGAAATGTTCTATATCTACGCTATCTGATATGATAGCCATTTGTGGCATGTGGCTCCTGAACACTTGAAATGTGTTTAATCTGAAAAAGAAACTGAATTTTTAAATTGTATTTAATCTTAATTATTTTCAGTTAAAGTTAAATAGCCAGCCGAGCTTGGTGGCTCAGCCTGTAATCCCACGCTTTGGGAGACTGAGGTGAGTGGATTGCCTGAGCCCGCGGGTTCAAGACCCGCCTGGGCAACTTGGCGAGACCTCATCTCTACAATAATTCAAAAAATTAGTCGCGTGTGGTAGCGCATGCCTGTAGTTCCAGCTACTGGAAGGCTGAGGCGGAAGGTATCGCCGGAGCCCAGCAGGTCGAGGCTGTGGTGGCCGGGAGCGGCCACCGCACTCCAGTCTGGGTGACAGAGTGAGACTCCAACTCAAAAAAAAAAAAATTAAATAACCACATGTGGCTAGTGACTAAGATTTAGCCAGCACAGTTTCAAGACTTCAACTTTTTGTTTCTTAAATCTGTATTTGGTACCTTAAATCTTTGAATGGTAAGCTGGTTTTAATGGATTGTGAGAACAATGAAGGTAAAACTGACTTGAGGACAGTGAGTGCCAGCTGGCTGGTAGCAGAACAGAGTCTTGGAGTTAGGAACCAATTAATTCCAAGTGGGACCTCATATTTCCTTCTACCAGCTCTATTCCTCCATTTGTTACCCCTTTCATCTCTCTTTGTCTAACTCTGCTTTTCTGCTTTCTTTTCTCAATTTTAATCTTTATTCCCCTCCTTTATTTTTTAGTAGCCAGGCTCCTCAGTCAAATATATTTTGAGATCTGTGCACATGTAGGTATGTTCTCAACAATTAAGGCCAATAAAGTATTCATAAGGAAGTCTATTAAGACACTTGTGGTGCAAGGACTAGTTCCTTAGGAATGGAAGGTAACTGCGAGGAAGTTGTAAGCGGTAGCAGAAAGAAACCTTTACCCACATTATTTTCATATGAAGATTTATTCTCCATTAAGTTAGCATTGATTCCATTTGCCTATTAAGTAGATCATAGGCAAAATCATTTAAGATTTTGTGGACTATCAGCAAAAGCTTTCACTATTTACCAAATCGAAATACAAATTATGTTTCAATACCTTTCTCATCTTATAAAACACTATATTTTGAAAACGTATCTAGTCCTTTAAGGGGAAGAGAAACACTTAATATAAGTCAAGAAAAAATGAATTGCATTTAACATATTTGAAAGGTGAAGAGGTACTTCCCGGACCACAAGAACTGACACTCACACATATTGGGGCCAGTGTTTGTCATGTGAACAAAGTTTATGGACCTTCTAAAATAACCCCTTTCTGCATTTCTAATATCCAGGTTAACCCAGCTCATTGTTAGTATTTTGAGTACCTTATATTGGACCCAGTATATCTTAAATTGCTTGAACATTTGCAGTTGTGAAAGAAGCTATTTTATAGAGCACTGTAAAACCTCATTTTATTTGTGGAACCTATCCATGTTACAATTATAACTTCAGCAGCTTTCTGTGGAGAAAGTGGTGACTCTGACCTTTTATTTCATTTGACCATGGAGAAGAGGACTATAATTTCAATAATCAAATCTCAAGTGTGTTATTGTGCCAGCTTTCTTTTTTTTAAATAAAATATCACTCATCTATCTTTTAATAATCTACCTTAATCCATTTTCAGTGGCCTTTGGAAATTCTCAGAAATATTTTAATATATTCTTTAAAATAGGGCAATCATTGAAAACTCCCACACATATTTATTTGAACTGATTCACTTGGACAGTCAGAGGAAAGTGAACCTTACTTTGGGGCAGTCCCCAGGGGCCAGGAGCATTTCTAAGCCCTGCACGTAACACAGGTAATACACTGTCAGAAAACCAGATTCAATACAACAGTTGTCACTGAATGGCCATAAATGCAATTAAGATTTTAAATTTGTTTTCCTATGGAGAGTGAGAAGTCTTCAATGAACAGTGGCTCAAGATTTGATACCTTAGGTTCCAGACTCTTCAGCTCTGTTTTCTATATAGGCCATACCACTGCCTTCCCAGTACTGTATATTCTCCACACTACTGCCAGCTTAGGCTTCCTAAAACATATCATAGTGATCCTGACCTCTACTATTCTCAAACTTTCCATAGCTCCTTATCACCTTCCAGCTGTGATCTTTTCTACCCTAAACATCAAAGTCCTTAGTGATCTTGTTCTTACCCTCATTCTCAACCTTTCTTCTCACTTTTCTGTTCCCCTGCAGCCCTAGAAAATTGTTCTCAGTCCTGTTGTCATTCCCTATGCTTTCTTGCCATCTTCTTTTGCTCACACCTTTCTTCTTCTAGGGTCCTTTCTTTTTTTCTGGATCCGTTGACCAAATAATTACCCATTCTTCAAATCGTAGTTCAAATCCTACTTCTTCCAAGAAACCTTCCCAGAGCCCCTAATTATACCAAAGGCCTTTTTTGACTCCATAGTTCTCTATTTTTTTAAACTTAAGTGTAGTAGAAGAGTTTGAAATCAGAAACCCTGAATTTGAATCCTAGTTCTTCCATTTTCTAAGTGTGTGTGCCTGTGTGTGTGTGTGTGTGTGTGTGTGTGTGTTTTGAGCTGGAGTCTCACCCTGTCACCCAGGCTGGAGTGCAGTGAAACGCTCATGGTCACTGCAGCCTCGATCTACTGGTCTCAGGCAATCCTTTCACCCCAGCCTTCCAAGTAGCTGGACTACAGGTGCACACAACTACGCCTGGCTTATTTTTTGATTTATTGTAGAGATAAGTTCACGCCAAGTTGCCCAGGCTGGTCTCAAACCCTTGGACTCAGGCAATCCTCTCGCCTCGGCCTCCCAAAGTGCTGGGATTACAGACTTGAGCCACTGCGACCAGCCTGTGTGTGTTCTTAAATGAGCCATTTAACCTTGCCTTCTGAACCTGTTCCTTCATCTGGAAAATGGAGATGATAATGCCTTACCTGCACATATTGTAGGCTTGCTGTGAACCTGAAAGCTTTCTGTATTCAGTGAAGTGCCATGCACATGAGGGATATTGTTTCTTTCATTGTTTTCCCCATTGAAAAATCAACCAAGGCTGCTTTGAAGCAATCAGTCTGAAAGGTGCAGAGAAAAAAAAATTGTTTGTCAATCCCTAGGCACAACCATCAAAGTGTCCCCCAAACTGCAGATTTCAGCCGCCAAACTTTTCTTTCCAGACTGCCTCTGACACAACAAAATAAATTGAAATCCTTAGTCACACTATGTGTTCTGATTTAGAGTTTAAAAATCAGGGTAACTGTGATTACTGCACTTGCTTGCACTAAATATTAGTTCCATGGAAACAGACACTTCCTCTGATTTAGCTCTGTGCCTTCTCCCGTACTTAGCACCATGCTTATGCTAGTTTATAGAACATGCTAATTTTCACAGTCTCCTGTTCTGAGCTGTGATGAATGTTAAAAATGAAAAAAAAAAAAATTACTCATGTAATACATGTAACTGAAATCTTAGCTGTTAGATTCCAAAACACATGTTGTGCTGGTTTAATATGCTGTTAGACTTTTCTGTATCCTTAGTTTTCCTACAGAGTTGAGTATTTTCCTTACCTACACTAAATATTCAAAAGTAGAAGACTTAGAAACAGAGAGATGAAATAATGACCCAGTGAAAATGTTGTTGAGAGATGAGAATGAGGTCACATAATAGCAAATTGGCAGAATTATATAGAGATGGAACTTCTGCAGGGTGGCAGTCTTGCTTGAGTGCTTGTTTCCAGTGTCAGAGGATCCTGAGTAGATATTATAAAATGAATAAAATTACACCAGCCAGAGAGCTACACTATACATTCCACTCATGATGTTTTAACTAACTCATCATGCACCAAGCACTCAGTAAGAAAATGTTATAGACAGCCAGTACTACTAACATCATTGATTTTTTAGCTTCTTTTATTCTTCCCAACTGTGTTCTGTCTCTTCTTTTCTAATTTTTCATTCACCTGACTCCTGACTTCTGATCCCTTGTCTTAATTTATTTTATGTTGCTATTACAGAACGCCATAGATTGGGTAATTTATAAGCAATGGAGATTTATTTATTACAGATCTGTGAACTTGAAAGTCCAGAGCATGGCTCTAACATCTGTTGAGGGCCTTCTTGATGCACCATAATATGGCAAAAGATATCACGTGGTGAGAGGACAAGAGTGTGCTACCTTAGGTCTCTCTTCCCCTTTTTATGAAGCTACCAGTCCCAAAATGGGAGCCCCACCCTGATTACCTTATCACATGCTAATTGACACTTTACTTGTAAGGACATGCATAGACTGAAGTGAAAGAATGGGATAAAATATTCCATGTAAATGAAACCCCCCCCCCCAAAAAAACAAGCATAAGTAGCTATACTTATATCAGTTAAAATAATCTTTAAGGTAAAAACTGTAAAAATAGATAAAGAAGGCAATTATATAATTTAAAAGGGTAAATACAGCAAGAAAATATAACAATTGTAAATATATGTACTCAATGTCAGAGCACCTAAATATATAAAGCAAATATTAATAGACCGAAAGGGAGAGATTGATTGCAATACAACAATAGTAAGGAGCTTCAAACCCCACTTTCAGCAATGGGTAGATCATCTAGACAGAAAATCAACAAAGAAACCTCAGAATAAAAAAAATACTCTAGACCAAATGGGCCTGACATACATTTACAGAACATTTCATTATACAGCCACAAAATACACATTCTTCTCAACAACACATAGAACATTTTTCAGGATGAATCATATGTTAAGCCACAAAAAAGTTTTAAGATTTTTAAAATCAAAATCATATCAGGTATCTTTTCTGATTACAGTGGAATAAAACTAGAAATCAATGAGTAGGAACTTTGAAAACTGTACAAATACATGGAAATTAAACATGTTCCTGAACAACCAATAAGTCAATGAAGAAAGGAGAAAAGGTAATTAAAAAATGTCTTGAGACAATTGAAAATGGAAGCACAACATACAAAACCTATGGGACACAGCAAAAGCAGTCTTAAAATGGAAGTTTATAGCAATAAACACCTATGTTACAAAACTAGTAGGATCTCAAGTAAACAATCCAATGTTGTACCTCAAGGAACTAGATAAGCAAGAATAAACTAATAGAAGGAAATAAATAATAAAGATCAGGGGATAAATACACAGAGGCTACAAAAATACAAAAGATCAACAAAGTGGAAAGGTTTTTGCAAGAAAGATAAAATTGAAAAACTTTTAGCTAGACTAAGAAAAAAGAGAAATGACTCAAATAAATAAAATTAAAGAGTTAAAAAAGACATCACAATTGATACCACAGAAATATTAAGGATCATTAAATACTATTATGAACAACTATATGCCAAAAAATTGGAAAGCTTGGAAGACAGGTATAAATTCCTGGACACATGCAATCTACAAATGTTGAATCATAAAGAAATAGAAAACCTGAACAGACCCAAAATGAGTAATGCGATTGAATCAGTAATAAAAGGCATTACATCAAAGAAAAGCTTAGGACCTGATGGATTCACTACAAAGTTCTATTAAACATTTAAAGAAGAGCTAATACCATTTAAAAAAAATCAAACTATTCCACAATTTGAAGTGGAGAGAATTATTAAAAACTCAACTATGAGGCCAGAATTACTCAGACATCAAAACCAGACAAGTACACACACACACAGACACACACACACACACACACACACACACACACACACACACACACACACGAAATTTGCAGGTCAACATATATGATGAACACTAATCCAAAAATTTTTAACAAAATGCTAACAATCCAAATTCAACAGCACATCAAATAGATTATTCACCATGATCAGGTAGAATTCATCCCAAGGAGGCATGGATGGTTCAACATATGCAAATCAATAAATGTGATATATCACATTAACAGAATGAGGGACAAAAATCAGATAATCATTCCAATATATGAAGTAAAAGCATCCAATAAAATTCAACATCCCTTCATAATAAAAATCCTAAGCAAATTAGGTATAGAGGGAATGTACCTCAACACAATACAGACCATATATAACAATCCCACAGCTAACAGCATATACTGAATGGGGAAAAAGTGAAACATTTTCCTGTAAAATCTGGAACAAGACAAGGATACCCATTTTTTATTATTTCTATTCAACATACTACTGAACACCCTAACAAAACTGTCAGGCAAGAAAAAGAAATAAAGGCCATCCAAATTGGAAAGGAGGAAATGAAATTGTCTCTGTTTGCAAACTATATAGACTCCACCAAAACACTCTTGGAACTAATAAATAAGTTCAGTAAAGTTGCAGAATAAACTAAATCCAACGTACAAAAAGTAGTTGTGTTTCTAAAAACTAACTGTGGACTATCTGAAAAAGAAATCAAGAAATTATTCCCATTTGCAATAGCAACAAAAATAATAAAATACCTAGGAATAAATTTAACCAAAGAAGTGTATGATCATTATAAGGAAAACGATTATACATTGATGAACATAATTGATAAGGACACTAATAAATGTAAAGATATTTCATTTTCATAGATTGGAAGAATTAATATTGTTAAAAGGTCCATACTATACAAAGCAATCTACAGATTTAATACAGTCTTTATTAAAACATCAATGACATTTTCTTCAGAAATAGAGAAAAACATATAAAAGAAAATCATATTTTCCTCAGAAATAGAGAAAAACATATAAAAGAAAAAACATGTAAAAACATATACAACACAAAAGACCCCAAATAGCCCAAAATTTTGAGAAAAAAAAACAAACAAACTGGAAACATCATATTAACTGACAGATAGTATACAAAGCAATAGATACCAAAGCAGCATGGTACTGGCATAAAAACAGACACATAGACCAATGGTACAGAATAAGGAGCCCAGTAATAAATCAATGCATTTACAACCAACTGATTTTTTTTTTATAAAGGCATCAAAAACACACTTTGCAGAAAGGACAGACTCTTCAATAAATGATGCTGAAAAAATTGGATATAACAAAAATTCACTTAAAGTGAATTAAAGATGTAAATGTAAGACCCCAAACTAAGAAAGTACAAATAAAACATAGGGGAAATGCTCATAAAATTGGTCTGGGCAAGGATTTTTGAATAGGAATGGAACATAAGCAAAAATAGACAAAAATGAATTAAATCACACTAAAAGCTTCTGTACAGCAAAGAAAACAAAGTGAGGCGACAACCATATCTAATGGGAAAAAATTCATAAATTATCCACCAGACAAGGGATGAATAATCAGAATATATAAGGGACTCAAAAGTACAAAAACAAATAATTCGATTAAAATAAAAAGATCTGAATAGACATTTCTCAAAAGAAGGCATACAGCCGGACTCGGTGGCTCAGCCTGTAATCCCGCGCCTTTGGGAGGCTGAGGTGAGTGGGTTGCCTGAGCCCACGGGTTCGAGATCCGCCTGGGCAGCGAGACCTCATCTCTACAATAAATCAAAAAATCAGCCGGGCATGGATTCCGGCTACTCGGAAGGCTGAGGCGGAACGATCGCCAGAGCTCAGCAGGTCCAGGCTGCGGTGGCCGGGAGCGGCCACTGCACTCCAGTCTGGGGCGACAGAGTGAGACTCCAACTCAAAAAAAAGAAGGCATACAAATGACCAACAGGTTTATGAAAAAAAATGTTCAATATTACTAATCATCAAGGGAATGCAAATTAAAACCACAATGAACTATCACCTCACCTCAGTTAAATTGGCTATTATCAAAAGGCAAAAAATAATGTTGGTGAATATTTGGATAAAGGGGAATCCTTATACACTGTTGGTGGGGATGTAAATTAGTGCAGTAATTATGGTCAATAGTATTGAGGTTCCTTACAAATTAAAAATCAAACTACCACATGATCCAACAATCCCAGTAGTGAATGTATATCCAAAGGAATTTAAATTAAGTATGTTGAAGAGATATCTGCATTCCCATGTTCATTATTCACAATAACCATGATATAGACTCAACCTAAGTGTCCACTAATGGATGAATGCATAGAAATATGTGGTATAGATATACAATGGAACACTAGTCAGCAACCATGAAAAGATGAAATCCTATAATTTCACCAACATGAATGAACCTAGAGGATGTTAATATATTGTATACTTCAAAATAGCAAGAAAGAATACTTTTGAATGCTCTTAGCACAAAGAAATCACAAATGTTTGAGGTGACGGATGTGCTAATTACTCTTATTTGATTATTAAACAATGTCTATATGTTTGGAAATATCACGCTATACCTTATAAATATGTACACTAATTATGTGTCAATTATGAAGAAAGTAACACTTAAAACGAAAAGCAAGTAAAAAATCCAACAGAATGGAAAAATAATATTTACATATCATATATCTGACAAGGGACTTACAAAATAACGGTTACAACTCAATAATAAAGAGATAAATCAACAAACTTTAAAAATAGATGAATAGTTTGTACATAATTTGCAAAATTTTACATAACTATGTATAATTATTTTGTGTCACCTAACATTTACTGGGCGCTTATTATGTATTTGGAACTGAATTAACAGCTTTACATGTAATATTATATTTAATTCTAACACTATTCCTGTGAAGTAGATACTGTTCCCATTTTTCAGAGGAAACTGAGGTCTTCAGAAGATAAGTAACTTGCCCAAAGCCACATAGCTTTTAAATCAGAGGGCCAGGAATTCAATCTGTATAGGCAATTTTTGACTCCAGTCCCTTGGCAATGCCCTGTCTTCTCTCTCATCTGAGATCCAATGGTGTGGTGGGCCCTGTGGTCGGTTTGCCCAAAGATGTTTGAAGTTTAGGAAAATAGAATTTATCATGAACCCACTTAATGTTTGTTACCTGCTAAGGCCATGTTTCTGAATTTTACTTTTAATCAAGTTGCCAACGAGTTTTGCTGACAGATTAAAGTAAGAACCATTGTGTGCAGTTGCTCAAAGTAAGCATTTAAATTTAGTATGATTTAGAATCTCTCAACTGTAGTACCTAAAAACATTTTATGTCTTGTCATATTTGAAACTAGAATTTGATTGCTGCAAAAAGTATGGGTAATGAGTGAAAACTTAGGAGAATCTGAAAGGCTCAATGAAAACTGAAGTAGATAAAGGCTAGTTTAGCAGTGATCTATTAACTCCCAAATGCACTTTGCGTTTGTCACTAGCAAATGTCATGGGTCCTCTTGGTGCTTTGTGAGAACAAAAATGTCTCCTGTAGGTGTATTAGGTATAATTGGAAACACTCTTGAACTAGAAGCATTGTGGCGAGCTCTGGGTCAAAAGCTTTTCAGCAAGGCTGTTTTTAGGAGCATCTGAATTGGCACTGTTTCTATAGCACACCAATCTGCAAACAAAGCGGCACATTGTTCTTCTGCTTCTCCCCCTCTTATGCCATTGTGGATAACAATATGACAGATTAGATATAGCATAGGCTCTGGGAGCAAAGAGCATATAAATCCCAGCTGTGTCTCGTACTAACTGCCTGACTCACTGTAAAATGGGGCTTAGTGCAGCCCTCATTCCCTCCCTCCACTAAATTATTTTTTAAAAATACTTGTTGAGTACCAGCGATGTGCTGGACACTGTGCTGTGCATGGTAGATGCAATGGCAAATTATAAAAAAAATGGTCCTTGCCCTCCTGAAACTAAACATTTAGCAGATTGTATCTATCTTCCAGTCAGTAAGTCTGCTGTGAAGATTAAATAAGAGTGGTGAATTTAAAGTGCCCAAGATATATTTTAGTGTGCTCACAAAACGTTGATCTCCTTTTCTTCTCTTTACTTTTGCACTGTAGCATCAGGTATGCACACACATAAACACATGCAGACAGTCACATCTCTGTGAATTTTCCTTATTTTAGTCTAAGATCGTTGCCATTTTCATGCACAGCCTTTATGGCAGGTGAGTCAGTCAGTCAAAAACAGGTTTGATTGATTTGCTTTGAGTGACTTGCCTGGCAACAAAACATAATGGTTGTATGGATATAGTCATTGAGTCAGGTGGCTTGGGGGGTTTCCATTGGTGTTAGAATTTCAAATTTAGTTTTCTGCTTCTGGTTATACATGGGAAGCAATGGCAAGCTATCAGCTCTAATTGGTTGCAGTGATGTGCAATTAAAAGCCATCCCTGGGGCCTGAATGAAGCATATTTGTATACCTAACCCTTAACTGTACCCCACAATATCAAAATTAAAAATATTGATAAAAAAATAAAAATAAATAAAAAAATTAAAAAAACAGGATGCTTATATTTAAAAAATCCACAGTTTCTAAAGAAGGGATTAATAAGTTAATTTAAGAATTACACACAAGAAATTCTTCACTAACCCTTCCATTTCCAAAGGCCAACAGCTAAATTATATAAAGTAAATGTGGATAAATTATGCTGGGAATTATATCAAGGCATTATTACCAACCCTTTTTTGTTTTTCACTCTGTTGGGTTAAAAAGAAAAGGAGAATATGGTCCAGAAAAATTTTCTGAGACACTAAAGCCGGGGCGGGGGGGGGGGGTGAGCACAACTGAAAAAAGATGGAACTAAAACCTAGTAATGTAGAAAAGAAAACACTGTAGGAGAAATTGAACTCCCAAGCAGTGGGTAAGTAGGAATACAATCCAGGAAATATACTTAAGGTTAAAAAACAGATGAAGAGGTTCTTTATTTTAAATCATGTTCTAAACCTAAATAAATTTTATACATATTATTAGGACTAGTTAATAGTTATACTTTATGTTTATTCATTTTATGATTTCATTTTTATGGAAACACCATTATTGAGTAAAAATACATATTAAAAAAAAAGGCATCCCTAATGCATTGCATTTGTGGTTCAGAGCCCAGTGCTCTTATGATAAATTGCACTAGTAATGAAAAAAATGCACTATATTATCTTATGCCAGGTTTAACATATGGCACCCCCCAAACTCATTTTCTTTTGGGACATCATACAAGTTATATTGCAATTGTATGTCCTATTTGATCCTCCTCTTCCTCCACAAACTGCTCTGCCTTGTGTATTCCAAATCTTTGTGAGTGATACTACCAGACAAGTCAGAATCCTAGAAGTCAGTCTAGATGTGTCATTCTCTGTAACCCACCTACCCAAATCTGTCCTGTCCCAAAGTTCTCTTGATTCGGCCCTCTAAATATATCTCCATCTCATCTTAGTTCATGCACTTATTCATAGATTATGGCAGTACCCTAATAGATTTCCTTACCTTTAATTCCTCTCCTTCACCTTTCCTACTTCCTATACTTCAGAATAAAATTTTTGATAAACAGTTGACTGTGCCGCTTTCCTGTTCAGGATTGTTCAATGACTTTGCATTGTCTATTCAGAGTAAAGCCCAATCTCCTTAGCATGACATACAAAAAACCTCTGCCTGTTTTGCTTCGTCTCTATCCAATTTCGACTTTCTCATCTCTGTTTATTTTCTAGTAGACCAAAATATTTATAGCTCTGGAATATAGCATTTATTCATTCAGTGGATATTTATATGCCAGGTACTTGTGTAGACGCTGAGTATATTGCAGTGAACAACACAGACAAAAGGCCCTTTCTTCTTGTAATTTTTATTTCAGTGAGAGAAACAAACAATAAACACACACATTATTTCTACAACTTTTGTGTTTTTATATATGCCATTTCCTCTGTCTGAAGTAATTCCCTTACCCTCTATTTGTCTAGTAATTGCCTACTCCTCATCCAGGAATCAGCTTATAAGCATTATATCTAAGGGAGATTTCAGTCTGCTTTCCTCTTTTCTCTGTACTTTTGTGTGATTTCAATACACATCTGCTTTGCCATTGTCAGATTATTTATGTGTCAGACCCTGCTCTCATGACATTCTCTGTTTAATGCTACTATATCTTTTCCACTCTGTCTTCACAGTACCTGGTATTGTTGTAGCACTTAATCAGGAAACACAGAAGGTGTTTGAGTCCATGAAAGACTGGAAGGGAGGGAAGAAGGGAAGAAAAAATGAGAAAAGGAAAAAAGGGAGAAGGGATGGAGAGAGGAAGGGAGGGAAAGAAAGAGAGAGAACATCAATTTAATTTCACTTCTTAGCTTAGAAAAGTTATATCTAGTTTTGTATTATAACTTAGTAGAATTGCATACTCAGAAAAGTGCCACTAAATTTTACAACCTGATATTTCCTAAAATGTATGGAAGGGATGAGTATTTCCCCCATGTGATATGCTTTATTAATCACCATTGCTACAACTTAATGTTAAACTAAGAAATTAAATGAAATCTCCCTCACACACAGGTGAATTATTCTCTGCCTTCATATCCTCTTGCTGCGTAAAAATTGTCAGAACTTGCAAGAAGCATACTTTTATTTTTTAAATCATTTTCCTTAGGGGCATCAAAATGAATTAGGAAGAACAGAGTCAGGAGATATGAAGTCTACTTTGGGTACTGGCACTTAGTAACTGACTGAATTGTGACAAGCATTTTCACTGTGGGGGGCTTTAGTTTTGTCATCTGGAAGAGAAAGGAGGCAGAACAACTGCTCATTGTGTTGCTTCCAGTTGGCCTACTCTTATTCTAGTTTCTTGCTTCCAGGCAATTTTATGAACATACTAATTGAGTGACGGTTAGTTATAGACTGCTTTAGTTTTCATTTTAACTCCTCCAACAAGGTATAGCCTTGTTTTTTTCTCCCCCTGTGGCTATAAATAAATAACATCCCATCATAGCCTTATATTCAGTTTACCATATTTTATCTTGATCTTTACCAAGGGAGAATAAAAAGGCATCATGCAGCTGGATAAAATTGCTTACATTTAGAATTGTGGTTTGAGTTTCTCCACCCAGATGTCACTGATGGTTTTTCAGGTGCCTTGGTTTGCCCTGCCCCCAGGACTTGCTGCCTTTCTTAGATCCTTTTCCCTTCATCCTTTGCCTTTCTGTGTCCTAGGCACCGTGGCCAGTTTTACTTTATTTCCTCATGGCTTCTGTAGCGTTAGGAGGCTTGCCACTGAGAGTATAGTATCACAAAAGATTCTTTCTTAATGTTTCGTCTTTAGATGATTTGAAATTTTCCTTTAAATTGTATGCATTGAGCTTAAAATGCAATGATCTTTTAAGCCAAGAAAATCAGGAAGAACCACAAAGGGCAAGGAATGAAGTGTTCAAGAAATGATTTTGGGTATTTTCTGTCTGTTAAGGGATACAATCCAATTAGATTTTTACCCCACAACATAGACAAAGCAGATTCGAGGTATAATAATGAGTTAAATGTAAACAAATGAAATAACAAAAGCCAGAATAATGGGGAATATTTAACAATTCTTGGGATGGGGCAAACATAGAAATCGCATAAAATAAAGGCAAACATAGAAATCACAAAAAAATGATCAATAGATTTGACACATCAAAATTAAAGACAAAAATAAAAGCAAACATTTCCATTCGTCAAAATATTAAAAAAATAAAATCAGCTTTTCTTTAGCACCCCCTTTCACAGGATATAGACATTAAAGGGACCCATGCAGTCACATAGGTTCCCATACATGGAAGGACCCTGTATTTGTTTTAATGCTCTGTTTTCACCATCTTGATATTCTTAATTTTTGAATAAGGGCCACCCCATGTTTTCATTTTGCACTGGGCTCCACAAATTATGTAGCCAGTCCTGAGTCTCTAGAATCAGGCTAGAACCTTCCTGCTCCTAGTGAGACTTTTTACATCAGGCCCACTTGTATGATGTTTGGCGAAAGAATGTAGGAAACCACTTGTTCAGTAACAGTGGACTTAAAAGGAAATGTAGAGGGGCACCTGCATGTTCCAAACCTCGGCAGCATGCCATAGACCCTGGCATGCATTCATTTGTTCCTTTATTTATTTATTTATTTTTTGTACTGGAGTCTCACTCTGTCACCCAGGCTGGAGGGCAGTGGCATACTCCTGGCCACTGCACCCTCGACCTGCTGAGCTCAGGTGATCTTTCCGCTTCAGCCTTCCAAGTAACTGGAACTACAGGCATGCACCTCCAGACCTGGCTAATTTTAAAAAAATTTATTGTAGAGATGAGGTCTCACCAAGTTGCCCAGGCTGATCTTGAACCCACGTGCTCAGGCAATCCTCTCATCTCAGCCTCCCAAAGTGCTGGAATCCTTCATTAATTTAATAAACATTTTCCAAATCTATCCATTGTACCAATCACTGTGCTATGCACTGCGGACACAGCGGTGCTTAAGATGGATGCTGTCAGTACTCAGGAGGAGGAGGTGGTATGGGTAAATAGACAGCAACACCACAAGGTGGAAGTGTAGAGGACAGCAGGTGCATAGACCAGAGGTCCCTAATCCAGTTTGAGAGAGGAGTTCAGTTACAAAAGGCAACTAACATCTAAACTAAGACCTGAAGGGAGAAAGGAGTTAGAGGCTAGAGGCGTAACCTGGGAAGGGCCTTCAAGCTGAGGTAACAGCATGTTCCCCTGCTGTTCTTTCATCATCAGGACAAAGAACTTGGCCTGCCACAAGAATTAATCAGGTTAGGGATCATGTGTGGATGGAACAGCTGCCTGGTCTCTGCTGAGGAATTTTACACTTATCACAAGCTCCCTACTGTTATACTTGCCTCCTTAGATAGGTGGTGATACAGTTTGGATAATTATCCCCTCCAAATTTCATGTTGAAATGCGATTCCCAGAGTTGGAGATGGGGCCTGGTGAGAAATGTTTGGGTCATAGGAGTGGATCCCTCATGAATGGCTTGGTGCAGTTTCCATTCCCACAGTAATGAGTGGGCTCTAGCTCATTCGTTCAGGGAGAACTGGTTGTTTAAAAGAGCGTGGCACCCCTCCATTGTCTCTTTTGCTTCCTCTCTTGCCATGTGACACACTGGTTCCCCTTTGCCTTCTGCCTGAGATTCTCACCAGAAACAGATGTTGGTGTTATGCTTCTTGTATGACCTGGAGAGCCTTGAGATAAACATACTTCTTTTGTTTATAAACACCTAGCCTCAGGCATTCCTTTATAGCAATGTAAAATGGACTCAGACAAGTAGAACTGCATATTGTTTGATGTTTGAAATGTCCTATTACAGAAGAAAGGAGAAATGCTCCCTGTACCCCTTATCTCTGAGGCACATGATTACCCCTCTGGATATTTAGGAAATTCCAGATTTCAAATAAACTCTGACTCCAGTAAAATCTATGTGAGCCCTTGAAGAGTTAGACACTATTTTTAGCTTGTTGGCCATAGAAAAACAGTGGTGGGTCAGATTTGTACCAAGGACCATCATTTGTTGATTTCTGATTTAGTTTTTTTTCAGTCCCCAGATCCTTTGTTTGCACTTGCTTTTCTTCTTCCTGAAAAAACTCCCCCTCACCTCCTTTCTCTGTAGGCCTTTCTTCACCCTCAGTGAATTCTTCTTGCTCTACAGATTAGGTTAGAACTTAATTCCCTACTGTTGTACGTCTCTGTAGCTTCCTAGGTCTTCCCTATCAACTCATAAACCACATTATAAGGACATTATTTGCTTGATGTTTATGTATCTTTATACACTGGAGACTTAATGGAAGTAAAGTCCACAACTGCCTTTTATTTAAACAGTTCAAGCCAAGCTCTAGCTTACTGTCTGGCTGAGAGTAGCTGCTCAACAAATATTTGTTAAATATGAGTGAGTGGAGTCTTGCTATTCCCGTTTTTCAGATGACGAAACTTAGGTACGGCCAGTTGATTCTGACCATAGAGAGCTGTTAGATGAGAAAATAGGAATAATTTTATAGTTAACTACACTGAATTTTTAAACATTCAGAGGGAATGTTTAGGAAAGAAACAAAAAAGACAAGTTAAATAGGACTTTCTGTCAGCAAAACACTAATCATGAAGATCCTATTTGGTTTGTTTTATTCTTGTTCTCATGGATAATGCAGTGTAGTAGGGGATGACAGATAACTGCATAAGAAATAAATCTAACAATCCAAGATAGTGTGTGGAAAGTACCTAGGGGGTTTGTGTGGTGCATGGGCTTCTGTGGCAAGGTGGGGGCAGAATGAATGTCAGAGGCAAGTGCTAAGCCAAACCATTGGAGCCAACTAGGCTACATCCTTCTGAGGGATACTTCCATGGGAATTGGATATCCAATGCAGAGTAAACAATAATCTCTGAGGCAGATGTGAGGGGTCACTCATAAACTCTTTCCCAGGTAATGTGTCCCCCAGACTGCCCCACACCAGTCTGTAACTGCAGAATGCTGAGAAGCTGCATGGTGATCGGAGCGGTCAGAAGGCTTTGCCAGAAGGATTCTAGAAGAGGCTCAGAAAGTTAGAGAAGGAATCTCCTGACTTATGAAAATGGACGCTATAGGCCTGAAAGGGTTTAGTGAGTGATTTGGGTCAACCTCTCAATTAATCAGCAAGTGTTTATTGAGTGCCTACTATGTGCCAAGAAAATAAAAGATGAATTTTCTTTCTGGAGAGCAAACATTTAATTCTCTTCTGTTTTCTTTGTCTTGATTTGAGTATGTCTGATTTTGAGGTGAAAAGTAAATCTATTCCTGTGCCTGCTCATTCTTCATCCACCTTTTTACTAAATAGCATCCAGCAGCTGTGCCAAGCCTCTCTGAATGCCATGAAATCACTTATACATTTTGATACTGTGTCGTGGATGCATTAATTGTTTCTCCTCACTACAGTGTGTTCTAATGAGCTTTGGACAACACTCCTAGTCTCTTCTTTGAAGAGACTCTGTGTGGCTCGTGATGGTTTCTCTAATTCTGATGTGGTAGATTAGATGGGAGCTGATCTCTTTTTTTTTTTTTTTTTTTTGAGTTGGAGTCTCACTCTGTCGCCCAGACTGGAGTGCAATGGCCGCTCCCGGCCACCGCAGCCTTGACCTGCTGGGCTCCGGCTATCCTTCCGCCTCAGACTTCCAAGTAGCCGGAATTATAGGCATGCGCTACCGCGCCCGGCTGATTTTTTTATTAATTGTAGAGATGAGGTCTCACTGCCCAGGCGGGTCTCGAACCGCGGACTCAGGCAATCCACTCCCCTCAGCCTCCCAAAGGCGCGGGATTATAGGCTGAGCCACCGAGCCCAGCTCTGATCTCTTTTTTTGTTTTTCTTTCCTTTTTATTTCTTTTCTTTCTTTCCTTGTAGATGTATATTAATATCTTAATTTATCCCTAACTCAATTAAAGCTTAATGGATTTATAGGATATGGGGCCTTTTGAATATTTATAGGATATGGGGCCTTTTAGCAGGGATCATGAACTCCTCTGAGAATATGATGGAAGTTATGAACAGTTCTGCCCAAATTGTATATTTTTGTATATGTAATTCATCCAGTTACAGGAGTGTCAAGGATTTAGTCCACCGGTGGATGTTTGCCCAGAGTATGTGAGAACCATAGAATTTCAGTGTTGTGACAATCCTACAGATCAAGTTTACTGGTTTTCAAATTTATTTTAACCACAAAACCCCTTGGTTGAAGGAGATAAAAGAGAACCAAAGACTGAGCTGTACACAGCCCTACCTCTCCCAGAGTGGTTCCTGAAGAGGTTCTGAGGAACACAGTTAGAAAACTAGTGATTTAATCTAATTCCTTTATTTCTTTACATGAAAAACTGATCCCAAAAGAACAGAGGTACCTGACACAAGGTCACTCATTTAGTCAGTGGCAGAGCTGAAACTGAAAACCATGACCTTGACCCACAGGGCAGAGCCTCAGCCATTTTTCACTTCTCTTCTAATTGTAAGCCTCCTACCACCCCTACCACATTAGCTTCACAATGAACCTGAACACAATGTATTTTAAACCCACAATTTTATATAATCACTGCCATTTGAGCAGGAAATGGAAATACAGCTGACTTGTATGTTGTCGCTCCATCAAGGCCTTCCTCCATTCTGTCTCATTTCTGCCAGTTCTCTTGTCTCCTGCCTCCATTTTATGGCATGTATCTTATTCACATACACATCACAGTTAAAAGCATCTTCTTTGTACTCAGAAAAAGTGCTGTCTTGTTGGCCTTCCACAAATGTACACTCTGCCCCTAATTCCTGAAGAAGCGGCAGCTGGCCACAGTCCTGGCATGATGTCCGCTTGGCTTCAGGCCACTGGTGAAACATCCTAGGCTATTATTGGACTAGTCTCCACCCCAATCTTCCAGCCTACTTTGTCATTGTCAAGAAAACCGACTGAGCCCTAGCTTCAATATCTACCTGTTATGGACCTGATTATGGGCAAGCCAGGCCTAGTTCACACTCGTCTCCCTTTGCTGTGAGTTGGCCCAGGATGAGGACACTGCTTCAGGGTACCAGCGTGGAGAGGGAGAAACAAACTCAAGAACGCAAAAAGGTAATGCATAGACATCTTAGTTGGGCTAGAGACATGGTGATTTCTAGAATTCCTGGCTTGAAGACTAATGTTACCTCATGTGAGAGTTCATGAGGTAACAAAGAAACAAAGATAGTTCATCTGCCGGGCCCAAGATCCACTTACACGTAGCTTCAGACTATCCAGGAGATGAAAATCTAAGTTAGAGCACCATGCCAGAGTTCCAAACCAGGATAGTGGCACAGTGTAGTGGTTAAGAGCACATACTTTGGATCCAGCCATATATGAACTTGAATAATGGCTCCACTACTTATTACCTATGTAGGAAGACATTAGCCATGTCAACTTATTCTTGTTGGGCCTTCATTTTTCATCTGTAAAAATGGAGAAAATAATACCCATATTAGGAAAGTGTTTTGAGAAGTAAAAGAAACACTAAGTGTCAAACATTTTCTCCCTTGCTTATCTACATCAGAATCACAAAACAGACTTTGTTTTCTGAATGTTGTATTTACCACCAACCATCTCTATTCCTATTAAATAGAAGGAACACAAGAAATGTGGCAGGGCATGGGTATAAGAGCACTGGTTTACCCAATAACTATTATGTGAGATGTAATTTAGTTCCCCTCCCTCTCTTTGGTCCAATTTCCCCCGACTAGGGGATTAAAGGTTTGTACATCAGCAGGTGTGCTTTATGTGAATCCAGGACTTCAGTATATCAGAATGATCTTGAGAGACTTTTTTAATGTAAAGATGCACAGGTGCCATTCCCATACAGTTGGATTGATGAAATCTAGATGTGGTCACAGGTTCTATGTTATATTTCAAGTTCCTCAGATGATTCTGATGAGCAGTGAGATGTTAGAACCTCTGATCCAGGGAGTTCTAAAGGTTCTCCCTTCTCTGATTTCTTTCAGTCTTAGAACTTCTTATTCTCAAAAATGTTCTCCTCATTAATGAGGTATCCCACTTCCTACACCACTCAAACATGGCGATTTTCACACAGAAAAGAAGAGAATATTTACACTTTTTCTAGGGAGCCTCAAATATGAGATATTTTCCCCATCAGAATTCATTTTGTTTCTGCTTTAATAGTTTGATGCCAGATTACAGGGGGTATAATACATGGCAAAGTGGAATTTGAGGATCTGCTTTCTATTGGCTTCTTTAGCTGACCTCTCAGATCATTTAAACAATATATTTTTCCTATTTTGTGACTGAAGTCGAAGTAATGAAGCTTAATGATACATGTAATAGAATAGAATTATCTTATGGTAGATCATAATAACAGCAATTGAGCAACTTCTAAGTATCAGTTGCTATCTATATTTCCACCAGTCTTATGATAATTCTTGAGATAGCATTACTATTTCTCCTAATTTTAAAACAAAGAAGATAAAACTCAGAGAAAGTGACTTACCTAAGGCTACATAACCGGTAAGTGATTTTCATTTGCTGAACAGCAATGAAAATGATCTTTTAAAAATGCAAATTAGAGCCGGGCTCGGTGGCTCAGCCTGTAATCCCGCGCCTTTGGGAGGCTGAGGTGAGTGGATTGCCTGAGCCCGCGGGTTCGAGACCCGCCTGGGCAGCGAGACCTCATCTCTACAATAAATAAAAAATCAGCCGGGCGTGGTAGTTCATGCCTGTAATTCCGGCTACTCGGAAGGCTGAGGCGGAAGGATCGCCAGAGCCCAGCAGGTCGAGGCTGCGGTGGCCGGGAGCGGCCACTGCACTCCAATCTGGGTGACAGAGTGAGACTCCAACTCAAAAAAAAAAAAAAAATGCCAATTGGGTCACTTTACTCTCTTTCTCAAAATTCTTTAGTGACTTCTTTATACCAAACAACATTGTGAAGGCAATAATGTTTGTTTGTTTTTGTGACTTGTGTATTCCCAGCAATAAAACAGTGCCCAGATTAAAAGAGAAGCTCAATAAACAAAGATTTGTGGAGTAAATTAATTGATGGTGCCTGAATTTAACCCAAGTTTTTTCAATTTTAAAACTAGTTTTTCTGTCATTCTTACACACACACACACACACACACACACACACACACACACACAATCACATGTGCACAAACACATTAATCCTTGTCTTAGGTTAAATTTGCATACTGTGAAATGCACCAATATTTGATGTACAATTTTATGAGCTTTGAGAAATGCATATACCTGTGTATCCCACATCCTATAAAGAAATAGAATGTTTTCTTTATCATAGAAAGTTTATTTTTGTTTCTTTAAGTAAACTGCCTTATTCAGGAGGCAAAGCCTTTTTCAATTTTTTTCTTTACCACAGGTTAGTCTTGTCTTTTATATAAATGGAATCATACAGTACAAGCTCCTTTGTATCTGGCTATTTTTCATTCAGATGATGGTTTTACGATCTGTCCATGGTGATAACACCAGGGTGTATCAGTAGTTCCTTTACATTGCTAAGTAGTATTTCAATATATGAATATACTACAATTTGCTTATCATTCTTCTGTTTTTGGGTGTTTGAATTGTTTTCAACCTTTAGCTATTACAGATGAAGTTACCATGAACATTTGTGTTCAGGTCTTTTTGCAGACAGATATTTTCATTTATCTTGTGTATTTACCTAGATGTAGATTTCCTAGATAGTAAAGAGTATGTCTAGTATTTCAATAAACTATCGAGCATATTTCCAAACAGACTGTACCATTTTACATTGTCACCAGTAATGTACAAGAGTTTTGGATGTTCCACATTGTTGTAAGCACTAGATATTTGCAGCCTTCAATTTTCTCCATTCTAGTGGGTATGTTGCTGTATCATTGTGGCTTTAATGTGTATTTCCCTGATGAATGCTGTTTCATGTGTTGTTGGCCATTAACATATCTTTTTTTGTGATGTATCTGTTCTTTTGCCTATTTTAAGTTATTTGTCTTCTTATTATTGCATTAAAGGAGTTATGAATATACTTTTTGTCATATATTTTTTGTGAATATTATTCCCAGACTGTGACTTGCTTATATTTTTTCTTTTCTTTTGATGTACAGAATCTTTTAAGCTTGAGGATGTTTAATTTATCAATTTTGATGGTTCATACTGTGTCCTAAGAAATATTTGCCAACCTGAAGGTCATGAAGATATTCTCCCGTATTATCTTTAAGATCCCGCTTTTTAATGACTACAGTATGCACCCGTCTCTGCCCTTACTTTTTTGTAATGGATACATTAGTTCATCAGATTATTTTTATCAGAATAAGCTGACAGAAGGTGGCATGCTATAAAATTCAGTAGGACAGCTTTAAAATTTAACAGATCTGGATTCGAATTCTGGCTCCAATACTAGCAGTGTGTAAGGCAAGTCTCTTGGTCTTTCCAACTGTCAATTACATCATTTGTCTAAAGGGGATAATAACACCAGCTTATTTCAGAGGGTAATTATGAAGATTAAATTAATAAGTGTATGATTCACTTCTTAGTAGAGGGCACAGCACATAATAAACCCTCAATGGATAGTATCTTTTGTAGTTATAATAATTTTTATTTGTATTATACCAATTTCATCAAGAACTTTTAATGCCAGAGGCATTTACAGGAAGAATTGCTTTTTTATCCCCCATGAAACTTTAAGCAGAACGACTGAATATAGAGATGAACCACCAAGAAGAGGTAGGCTATAGTGTTGGGTATGGTTCTTTATATCTTTCTAAAACCACATCTTCATTTTTTTGAGTGATACTATCAACAAAATCTCCTAGCACAGATATGTCAGATATCATCATACAACTCTCTGGAAGAAAGGAAAATTTTATTGAAAACAGAAATTATATGAAAGAATGCATGTAATGCTTTTCCAGAAATGAAATGTGCTAATTAAATGTGAGCAAATGCAGTTTAGAAAATTTTAAAATCAGTGTTGTACAGTGAAAAAAGCAGGGAATTTGAGATAAAACAAACATGGAGCTTGAATATGTGGACATCTGACTTGATTGTTGTGAGCCTTACTTCTATTATGTATAAAATGATGTTTAAATAGGTACTGGAAAATACAAGTGCTTCATAGAATATGAATACACTCTCTGTCAAATCATAGGCATTAAACATGGTACTTATTGGTTAGCCTTACATTTGTAGTGATGTATATTATTACTTTTATGTGTAATAGCAAACTAAGTGAGATATCGAATTTCAAACGAGTTACAGTCCCCCCAAAAGGTAAAGGATAGTTCCATGGCTTTATTTTTGATGGATTTCTCTTCTATGTTTGGGAATTGTACTCACAGAATATATCTGTTTGATATGTGAGGTCATTTTGCAGCTCACTCACTGATTCAGTGCATTTCTGAATCACAGAGGAGGATCCCTGGCTGTTTATCATGTCTGAATGATGGAAACACACGTTCAAATGATTCCGTGTAATGGAGAAGAATGTGGCACTTGTTCCATACATTTCCTTTTCTAACATCTCCTGTTGTGGTGGGGAGGGGAGGGAGAGTATTGTGTGTATAAATTGTTGTCTGCTACTGCTATCACTGCTGTTTTCAGGGTGAATACATGGACCAAAGCACAAAAGGCTGAACATTGCTTGTGTATATTGAAGTCATCAAGAACCTTAACCAATCCTTTGGAACTACATCCACTAACATTCGACCCACGGGCATCATTATAAGTCCATTGTGCTCTGGTCTCAACCTGCTTATATACTCTTACCTTTCTTTGCCATAGTAAACCATTTACTATTATCCAGATGATTCTCATGTTTTGCTGTTTCTGCTTCTTTATTCATGCTATCCTGTCAACGTAAGAAGGCTTTCCTCCCATATCTATCTGCTAAAAGTGTATCCCTCTCTACTGAGTTGAATAGTGTTCCCCAAAATTCACATCCACTTGAAATCTCAGTATTTGAGCTTATCCGGAAATAGGGTCTTTGCAAACTTAATTAGTTAAGATGGGATCATACTGGGTTTAAATGGGCCCTAATCCAGTGACTGGTGTCTTTATAAGAAATGATGTGAAATCAGTCACAGGCACACAGGTGAGAAGGCAATGAGATGATGAATGCAGAGATTGAAGTGATCCAGCTACAAGGCAAGAATCATCAAGGATTGTTGCCAAGCACCAGAAACTAAGAAGAGACAAGAAAGGATTCTTCTATAGAGCCTTCAGAAGGAGAATGGCCCTACCAACACCTTGATTTTAAACTTCTAGTCTCTAGAAGTGTAAGAGAACACATTTCTGTTGTTTTATTTGACCTAGTTTGTGGTAATTTGTTATAGCAGCCCTAGGAAATTATTACCATTTTCTTCAAGGTCAAGCTTAAATATGGCATCTTCCCAGATTTCTTCAACTAGAGGTAATTTCTCACTCTTGTTGACCTCTGTAGCAATGCTGTAGTAGAAAGATCACAAACATGGGTGCCTGATAAATCTTGGCTCTAATTCTGGCCCAGCTACTGACTGGATTTTTTTTTCACCTGTACAATAGAAATAATAATGCCTACATAATAAGGTTGTTATGTCAAAAAGTGTGATTCTCCCCACCTCTTATTTGTCCACCCATTCTGACTCATATTGCAATAATTTTGTAATAAGAGCAATAGTTCTGTTTTTAGCAATTAAGGGGCTGTTGGGAGCATAGATAGGTATGCAATCAACTTTGTACTTTACAGAAAAGAATATAGTACCTACCAAGGGTAGAGACTAGCGGAGTTCAAATTATTGGCGTCAGGAGTTCAGTTTTCCACACTAGGAGTTCCAGAACTAAACTAGGAAACTAAGTTATAAAAGAGAAATGGGGAAGTCTCTGAATTCCAGAGTTGTAAGATCCTGGGTGCATTTTGTCTTAATGATTAAATATGGAGCAAACATTTTGGAAATGTTAGGGTTCTCTACTGATTGTACAGCTTCTGTTTGTGGCAATGAAACATCCTTATACTTAGCTGCACATTGTGATAACGCCAAAAGTCTGCCACCTGACATTCTGGTTTCTCTTCCTCCAGGACACCTTCCCCAAAACTTCAGCTTTGGAATATTTCTGTTCTTTTCACTTCCGTAGTCTTCATTGTCTCGCCACAAATGGGGCTTATCATGTGTGTCTTATCCTTCCTGAGATTTCTTTTTCTGGATCCCCAGTCTTTACCTACACCATTCTTTTTTTTTTTTTAATGTCAATGAGTAACATTATCCCCTTACTTTTAGTTCATCATCTCCTTTTTCAGGCATAGTATCAGTATTATTTGAGAGCCTTTATGTCAAATCACACTGGGGAGTTTATAGGCATTGATCTGTATTCTGGTTAGCACAGAAGAATTAATAAGCACAACACGCCTGCCCCCTCTGCTGGATAAGCCCTTGTATTAGTTTGCTCAATTGACATAACAAAAATACTACAGACTGTGTGGCTTAACAACAGAAATTTATTTCCCCACAGTTCTGGAGGCTTGAAGTCTGAGTTCAAGACGTTGGTGAATTGATATTTTTCTCTCTCCTTGGCTTGTAGACGGCCAGCTTGTTTTCTTCCTCTTCACATGGTTTTTCCTCTGTGCATGTACATATCTGTGTCTAAATTTTTTCTTATAAGGAAACCTGTCAAATTATATTAGGGTCCCATTCACATGACCTAATGTGACCTGAATTACTTGTTTAAAGGTACTGTCTCCAAATACAGTCACTTTCTGAGGCATGAGACTTAGGACTTGAACATCAGAATTTTGAGCAGTTCTGTGATCAGGATCAAGTGGCTTTGCAATAAATTTGTGATGGATTTGTTATTTAGTCTTGGTTCTCCAAACACTACATCTTCTGAGGGCTGAGACTTTGGCCTCAGGGTATGCACATAGAAATTACTCAAGCACAATTCATAGGGCTTACTTATCACAGGAGAGGAAAACAAATCATGGAAGTCAGAAGTCGGTGAACAACTACTGTCTATCAGCACTGTAATAGGATTTGTAATTTATTCCTCTTAGCCATTCAGCAAAATAAATATTTCCCTCCCATTTTCCAGATGTGAAAATTAAGATTTAGAGAGGCCAAAGTGATTTACTCAAAGGCACAAAACTAGTAAGTACTGGAATTGTAAATTGAATACAAATTTGTCGGACTATAAAGCCATGCCCTTTCCACATGTATCTCCTATGTGGCATCGAAACAAAAGGTTTTGGGTGGGGAGTTGTTCGTTTTTCTCATTTCAAGCTGTTGTATTAAGATGAAAAATAATTTTATGAAAGAGTTTCTAGATGTTCACAGTCATCATTTATTCATATGTTCATCTATCATGTACCCATAACTGACTGTGTATTCTTTCTAGTATTAGCTCAATTGCTGCCTGTTTTCAAGCTTGCAAAATTGCACAACTGAAGAATCAAGAAATGGTGAAAGAAAAGTGGTTAATTATAAATCGAGAAAGGAATTTGAATAGTGATGGTACAGAGAACCCTTTCAGCCACGTTGATAGAATGAAGTGATTCAGATTTGCCCTATGGCCTCTGCAATCAGTCTTTGGTTGTTTTTGTCACAACACATTGCTTTGCAGTACCCAAAATGATTTGTTTATGTTTGTTGTTCCTCATGCAGTTTTGTTCCCAAACTCTGTATGTGGTTGGAGATTATAGTCATGGTGCCGTTCTATATTAAGGATAGAGTGTTTGCAGAGCAAGAGGTTATTGACGGTTCCATTGACAGAGTAAATATATTTCAGGGGGTTGTAGAACAATTTAAAAATGGTGGTGATGATAATAATAGTAATATTGCTTGCTGTTGAATTCTTTAAAGTTTACGTGGACCATCTCCACCTCATTTGATTTTCACAAAAACATACTGAAATGATCAGAGGTTGTCATATCCACTTTCTAGTTGCAAAAATTAAAGTTCAAAGAGGTTAAATGGAGGCAGAACGAACTCCCAAGTGTTTTGATCTCTCCCAATTCTCTTGCTAAATTGTTTTTGTTAGTCCAACACACCGAGTTCATTTGCTTTCAACTGTTGCACATTTTGTCCCCCTGGAAAAAAAATTAAATAGAGTTGGGGACATTAATAATTGCTTACTAGTTTCAAATGCTCAGCGGATGTCAATCAAGATACAGATCCTCTTTTCTCCCTAGGTTCCATGAAGCAGAACACATGGTGAATTCAGTCCCCAGTGCTTTCCTCTTGCTGCTAGTACTTAATAACAAAAAACCATCATTTATTGACTATCATCCATATGCCATGTGCTGGCTATGTGTGGTTGTTAATAATCACAGTAACACTTTTAAAAAGATACTAGTATATCCGCCTTACAAAGGGGAAAACTGTGGATTGCAGCTAAGCAACTTTCCCAAGGTAACATAGATAATGAGTGGCAGAGCCAGAACTTCAACTCATTTGGTCTGACTCTAGACCATTGCTTTTGACCACTACACATCTTTAAATTCAGTGGGCTGACCTTTTAACCAGTGTTATTTAGAAGTTACAGCTTGGGGGAATCCATTCCTTAAGAGATAATAAATAATTATTTTAGAAAAATGCAATGGAACACATACCTGGAAAATCTGAATTGTAAATTTATCTATATTGACTACTTTGGTAACAGTCTTCTACAGTTGATTAGAAAGCTTATGGCCTAAGCTAAGCTTCTCTGGGGGTAAACCGGTCACTGTGAGTGCATACAGGATAACCATTTTGCTCATTTTTAATACAAAACTATTATTGTCTCCTATCTCTCTAACCCTCTGAATCTTTCTTCCATGTTCCTATTATTTTTAGTTCGTACATAATCATCTAACTGAAAACATACTCACCAAGTTAATTCTCAGTTACTAGGTGCTTTTCTGACAAAAGGTTAATCTGTTCTGTGGGTCAGTGGTGTTAATAAGCTTCATAATAAAGAGCCTTGGGATGGTCGATTCCTTCTCCTAGGAATGGTTTCTGGAGCAGGCAGAAGTGCTGGACTAAACAGCCTTCTTTTAGACCCACTGTCTATGTGATCTGTAGACATTTGACTGCCTCTTCTGTTGCTACCTGCAATTTACCCTCATCACTCAAGATGGTGGAGGTCAGCATTTGTGCTGGACAAGTAGAGGAGTGATTCTAATATAAATTATCTTAGTCCATCCTCTGTGGAAAACAGTATGGCGATTCCTAAAAGCTCTAAATATTGACCTCCCATATGACCCCGCAATCCCCCTACTGGGAATATACCCTGAAGAACTCAAATCACTCTATCAAAAAGATACCTGCACACATATGTTTATCGCAGCATTGCTCACAATAGCAAGAACCTGGAACCAACCATGCTGTCCATCAAAAGAGAACTGGATTAAAAAAATGTGGTACATATGCATGATGGAATACTACGCAGCCATAAAAAAGAACAAAATCATGAATTTCGCAGCAACCTGGATGGAACTAGAGTCTATAATACTGAGTGATCTCTCACAGAAACAAAGATCTGAGTATCACATGTTCTCACTCATATGGTGGACCTTGAACATCCAACGTAATGCTATAAGAAAATGACTGACAGTGGTGGGAAACCATGGGGAGGGAGGGAAAGGAAGGGAGGTGGGATTAACAGTAGTCAATATCTGTCTGGGGATGGGGAGACACCTCTTTTCAACAAGGGTGCCTGAGCAGAGCATATTTGTATACCTAACCCTTAACTGTACCCCACAATAGAAAAATAAATAAATAAATAATAATTAAAAAAATAAAATAAAATAAATTATCTTAATGATTCCACACACTTCTTGAACTTAGAATTTTGCATTGGAAGAGGTTCATTGTGTTTTCCATGTACTCTTCACTGTCTAGCAGTGAAGAACTCCATTTTGGTTATAATGATATAGAAAATTAAAATCCAAGCCTTTTGTTATACTCCAGGTCCATCATGGATTTCTGTAGATTTTGACTATAGCGTCTACTTTTTACTAGACTGCTTCTTGAAGTTGTACTTTGACCTTTTCTTCGTGCAGATTTCCTCTGCTTGCTCAACACCTCATCTTGGCCAACCTACTACTGAGAAGAATGGAGTCCTTAAATCACTGGTGGCCAGTAGTTTCTATGGAAGCTTAAATGTAAAAGAAAACCATATGGGACAAATAGTAGACACTCAATACATAGGTTCAGAAGGAAGGAAGAAGGGATGGTTGAAAAATAAAAAAAACACTAGTGAGAAAATCGCCACAGCTTTTTAGCTACTAAAAAATTAAATAACTTGCCATATTTGAAGAACAGCAATACAGAAGCTGCTTTTTAATCTTTCATCTTGAAATTAGCCTGCGTGGCTCTCAGGTACAACCTATGATCTATTGGTTGCTCAGCAGTGCTTTAGAGGTCTTTTGAGCTGGAAGGGCTTTTGAAGATGACCTAGCCTAGTGGTTCCAAAAGTTTTTTTTTTCTTTTTTCTTAATCATCTGGGGTACCTTTGTTTAATTTCTCCTTGCATTTCATATTTTGAAATGTCAGGCCTAATAAACAAATTACCTTTATCACATTGTAATTTCTTTTCCCATTGTTTTTTGCTCAGAGTCATTGATCACCTCTCATTAGAGCATTTGGTCAACATGAAATAACCAGTGTGACTAAAATAGGCTGAAAGAATTCCTTCCCAAAGCAATGGCTCTAGATGATTGAGTTGGCCTGGTGTTGACTTGATCTTAGCAATTTTTACAATCCATCTCCCTTAGGCTTATTGAAATGTTAAAAATAGCTCATATGTTCTCATGATAACCTTCTTATAATCCTTGTGGAGAACCACTTGTCTTACTATCCTATAAAGAAGGATGGGGCACTACAAAGTCTGACAATTAAGTTTGCAAACTCATCCTATAAAAAGTGTTATATATCTCATTGCTGAATATCACTATGGTCACATTTGAATTACTCTCCTTGGGAAGCTATGCTCCAATGCCAGAGCCTAGTCCACTCATCAAAACAGTTTTAGAACTGTTTTTCTGGAATGGCCATCAGAACTGTCATCGTATTACCCTTGATGTCCCGAATGTCATCAAAATTTCATCCTTTCAATATTTTCTCCATCTATGGGTAAAGAAAAAAGTCATTGGGGGCTAGATCAAGTGAGTAGGGAGGGAGTTCCAATACAATTATTTGTTTTCTGGCTAAAAACTCCCTCACAGACTGTGCTGTGTGAGCTGGTACATTGTCGTGATACAAGAGCTTCTTTGGGATTATGTTTTTGCACACACCCTTGTTATGCCAAGATTTTCAGTTAAGATTTTCTTAATTATTTCTCTGTTGATGTTGATTTGGTCTGCTATGCTTCTCACAGTCAGCTGATGATTTTGACTCACTATTTGGCGAGTCTTCACAATGTTTTCCTCAGTTCTGCTTGTTACTGGCTGCCCTCACCTGTCTTCATCAGTGATGCCTTCTCTCCCCTCAGATAAACATCCAATCCACTTGGACACTGCAGTTTTCTTCATGGCATTATCCCCATAAACTTGGATTGACATGTCCCCAATTTCACTTCCACTCTTGCTAAGTTTAACAAGAAATTTAATGTATGTTTGTTGCTCTAATTCACCCGACATTCTAAGCTGGCACAAAAACATACAACAACAATAACGAACACCACTCAGCAAGACCCCACCACACGTTGAGACAAAACAGCTGTGAGACACTGATATACCAAGCTTATGAAACCTTACCAAGTTGCTTGTACAGTGCTGCCAACATAAGCGCACGGTGGCAAGTTTGCGAACTTAAATTGTCAAACCTCATAAGGTGAGTAGCTCAAGGTCACACAGCACCTTAATGACAGGGAGGATGAGAACTTGTGTCTTCTGAGTCTCAATCTTTCTTTCTCCACATTCCCAGTGTTCATGTGACTTAAGTTAAAGATCTTAATACTGGGTTTTACTCTTTGATGACAAGGGCTTTTAAAAAATGAGATGGGAAGGAGGAAATAGCACATTGTATATGGGGATCTTTGGGAATGGCAGTTGTCGGACACAGACCTGTTAGATAGCAGGAGCCACCATGGAAGCTTAGTAGTCCTGTGGAAACGACACAGGCTTAAGAGTCAGAAATGCCTGGATACAATATCTGGCTACTTATTGGCTGTATGACCCTGGGTCAGTTTCGTGTCACTCTGAACTTATGTCTGGCACATATAGGCATTCCATAAATATATGTATTTACCTCATGTGGTTATATAGGAAATACCAAAAAAAAAATTCACGATGGATTCCCTAAATAACCTGTAAAAAATAATACTAATAGCTAATTTTTGGTCGTGAACTTATACCCAGCCTGCTTTCCTTTCCGTTTTTTGAATGGTTGCAGGCATCTCCCTATAGAATATCCTCAGGTGCTGTTGCTCTTGAAAATGGTCACCTGGGCAATCAAATAGTGTACATGTTATCCTGTTATACTTTGTCCCTCAGAGGTGAAAAACTCACAAGATAATTCTAGCAGTGAAATTCACTCTCCTCTTCTGTTTTCATCCCTTTTACAGTGATGATATTAGCTAAAATGATTCAAGTTTGACTAACCATACCCCTAGAACGGTTCATTCTGTCATTCTAGAGGGATTCATAGTGAAGATTGCTTAGCTTTTTTATTTTTCCTCCTTTTAGACTGATGGTTCTATTATTGTTCAGATGCCCTGCAGTTAACCATGTAGGGCACATCTATTGGTTAACTCTTAGTTAAAGACATTTTTGACAGACAGATATACCTATTTCCCATTAGGTCAGATAATAAAGCTTCAGTGGTGCATAATTTACGTGATTTTCATAGGAATTTGTATTTGTGAGCCCCAGCAGGCTCATATTCTCTTAGGTTAGTGAAATGTTAAGACACGGGCTCAGTTGCAGGGCTTCACTTGCCATGTATTGTCTTACATGCATGGTGCCATTCACATCAACCAGCATGACTTGTGCATAGCCTGCAGGATTAGATGGTGAGGGCTTATTACACATTCACACTGGACCTCATAGGAGGCCTCTGCAGACCCTTATCACAGACCATGGCTGTGAGAGTAAGCCAGTGACATTCTCATGCACAGTCCTGGAACATACTACGATGCCCAAGAAAAGGAACAGATTGTCCAGTCACTGATCAACAGTCCCCTCCCATATCCCCCACAATACAAAACATACATATACAGTGTGATTCTCATGAAGGGTTTATAGTCAATAGGAGAGAACAAGTGGATTTTAATGGGGGAATTTTAGGTAGAGTTGATATAAATTTCATGAGCAAAGTAGAAACTTGGTCGGTCTAATGCTTGCAAAAACTGTTTATTGGGCTAAAACAAAATTTTTCAATCTTGTAAATGGCCTAGAGCAATCTCTAAGATGAAAAGTTATATGTTAAATGGCAAAAACAAACAAACCAGATACTCGAAGAATACAGTGTATGAGGAGCCAGCATAATTAGAATTTCCCCAGTTTTGTTTTTCTTGCAATATTGAGGTTGTTTTTTTCCCCTTATGAACTAAAGAGATAGAAAATATCTTTGAGTCTCAATAAGAATGGATTGTTAATTAACTGTCCAGAGATTTGATGTTTGAGGTAAAATTCTGAGAAGGGTTCTTTGTACGGACAGAAAGAATTAGCTCTGTAGCAAACAAACAAAAAGGTGCATCTCTTCTTAATGGCTTTTTCAAGAAAGCAGGGTAGGGGAGAGGAATCAAAGAGGATATTATCTTATTGCTCAAATGACCAGGATTATTGGACTCAGAACTCTGGCTTTTTATCTGACCTAGGGTCAAGGCTTGTAAGCTGCTTCCAAGATGTTCCTTTCTTTACCAAATTGTTTTGTAGATGTGTACATGTTAAAAAAAAAAAACAACATACTTCAGCCTTGGCTGTTTGGTGACATCTTTCCAAATGGAGATGACACTCTGTGCTTATTGGCTCTGTCAGGCACTTTGCTCCAGAGTAGACGGTGTGCATGTGTGGGATCATGAGATGTGAGGGATAAGCTCTGTCATTTATTACATATATGACCTAGAGCAAATGACTCACCCTCTCTCAGTTGCAGTTTGGTTGCCTAAGAAATGGGGAGAATAAAAATACCAATTTCCAAGGCTTGTTGTGTGGATCAAATAAGATAATCCATGTAAAAACTTTTCCTGCCATGCCAGGAATATCATAAGTAGTTGTTCAGTGAAAGATAGATTATAATGACAGTGCTTTGCAGGACAAGGACAGCTTGAGCTTGTCAACTCTGTTTCTTTGAAAGTAACGCTAATGAGAGGGCCTTTTCTTTTGGACCAATGAGTCTCACTAAGAGAAGTCTAACACAAATCTACAGACTGCAGATTCAAGCTCTGTCTGGTACTTTTTCAAATTATGGCCTTTTAAAAAAGTTTTTCACCTCTTATCAACAGGATGCCTGAATGAAACGTAATTGTACACCTAACCCTTAACTGTACCCCACAAAACCATAATAAAAAATATTGATTAATGAAAAAAGAAAAGTTTTTATTTTAGGATCAGGGATACACATGCATATTTCACTTCATGAACACATTGTATAGTGGTGGGGATTGGGTCTCAGGTGGCCCATTCCCCAAATAGTGAGCATTGTGCCCTGTGGGTAGTTTCTTACCCTCCCCCTTTATTAGTGTCCCTAGTGTATATTATTTCCATCCTTGTGACCATTTAGCTCCCGCATATGAGTGAGAACACGGGATTCCAGGTGTAAGATGATTTGAGCATAGACATCCTAGTGGAGAGGAGATTTTAGGTGCCTGTAGATCAGCAGAAGCTTTGCTGTCTCAGAGGAATGAGTGGCCATGGATACAACCCAAGTTGGTCTTGAATTTCAGAAGCAGGAAGCTTCCACTTGACTGTCATCTTGTGAGGTTTGAGGACTTTCTCTCTGCATAAGACCGAGGATTTGGAATTTGTGAAATATGAAGCAACGTCTATGTTTTGTTTTAGCATATGAATAAAGGGAGACATCATTTGACTTTGGTCCTGTCCTGGGCCAGTTGACCTTTGGCCTTGTTTTCATAAATAAATTCCACTAGCAGCTTTGGCAATATCAGCAGGAGGCCAGACCAGGTCTAGCTTCATTATGCCCTAATAGTATCTCAACCAAGCATGAACATCATGGGACAAATCAAATTTCAGATTTTTTGGTTTTATTATTTTAGAAAATAGCTTTAAGTACCAGTTATCTTCTCCAAGCACTTTAAAAGGGAAGTATAATTAGCATTATATTTAAATCCAACCACCCCAGCACAGAGAAGTCTTGTCAAACTCTTCTCAAGGCCTAATGGACAAGTTCCTCTTCATAGCTTGTCTAACCCTAGCTTTTCTCTGCACCCAACCCTGCACAAAAAGGCTGGGTAGAAAAGACTGCATTGTGCTCTGCATTAGAAACTTACCTAAGCATTGAGGTTTAGGGCCTAATTTGTAATTAGACAGTTTCTTGGAAGTACATCAAGCTCAGTCTCATATCAGAACATCTCTTGGGAAGAAATCTGTATTTAGATGTTTAATTTAAAAATTCATCATTGAATAACAAAGTATTTTGTTGCAATTCATACTTGATACATTCCAAATTCTTCCTAACTCATTTTTTATTACAATTATGTTATTCATAATAGATGGAATGGGTAGGGGCATGGGTGAGACTATGCCAGGGGCTTGGTAGCAAACAGAGGGCAGCACAGGCAGGTAAGTCATGGTTCTTTGGGACTGCAGAGTCCAGTGAATCCCAGGCCAAGATTTTACCACCCTGGATCCCTTTTACGGATGCCTGTTATGTGCATCCTAGAACTACTCTGATTTGGCCAGGAGAAATGTCTTTTCAAGTAGTGGGCAGGGAATGAAGTTCTAAACGTATTTGGCAAGCAGACTAAGTTTCCCTGAAGGTTGAAAGAAGGACTTAACTCTTTGTATCCATAGTGACAGCCTCTACTTCTCCCATTCTTTCCTCACCCCATCCCGACTATCTCTACATTGAGACTGCTCTTGTCAATACTACCAGTGAACTTCTGTGCTACCCAAAAGAATGTCTCTAATTTCACATCTTATTTGATCTCTCAACAGCATCCAGCAATTGACTTATTTCTTCTCCTTCTTAACTTCATGTTCTGTTCTCATTCTCCTTCCTCAATGGTCACTCTTTCTCTTTCTCATTTACTGACTTCTCCCACCCTTACTATTTTCTAAATTGTAGATTCTTTAGGGCTGACACATAGGCTTTATTTTTTTCAGTGAGCCCATCTTCTCCCTGGGCTTTGATATTTATGCAGTTGATTTCCATGTTTCTATTTCCAATCCTAATCCTTTCACTCAAATGTGTTGTGCTAAATATTATTTCTAAGATAGAATATTTAAGTGAGGTTAAGTGGTTGTTTAACAACTTTATCTTTTTCTCCTTGGCCTTTGTTGAATGAATTATAGGGTGAGCAGGAGTTAGCCAGAATCTATTCTGGTTAGCCATCATGGTGGACATTGGGGGTATACAGATGAATGGCATCAGGTCCCTGATCTCAAGGGACTCAACTCCTTGTCTGAAGCAAGATACTGAGATATTAACAAGTAAATACTATATGGTGTTATAATTATTATAATAACAGCTAATGCTTAGTGAGCCCTCACCATGTCCATTAAATCCTTACAGTATATTTTATATTTTTTATATTTTATTAATCTCCACTCTTCAGATGAGGAAACTTAGTCACAATGAGTTTAAATAATTTTCACAGGGTAACCCAACGAGCTGTTGATGTTGACTTTGCATCTGGGCTGAAGTTTGAGGAAGTTTTGGCTGACATCATTTCCCTTATTGAAGGAAAGCTCTTTTTGTATAAAGAGAAGTAGCCCGGAGAAGGAGCTTTAGGAAGAAGCAGTAAAATGTAGCAGTCTCATTGGTCTGTGTTAGCACATACTGCATAGATTGTGGGGGCCTTACAGATGGTGCCTTAGCAAGAATTGTGAGATAATTTACCTTTGCTCAGGTACAACTTTTGGACCTTGGAATCACCCACTATACCTTTTCTTTGTGGCACTAAGAATGCATAAAAGACCCTGGAGGATCAGTGAAGTGGTTAAATCTTAATGAGAACTTACTGACTGCCTAGCCAAGCCAGGCTGTACATTTAACCACTTGAATCTGGAAGAAGCAGAACTTACTTGCAAGTGTGCCTCATGCACAACAAAATGAAACACCACATCATTTTTTCACACTTATATGATATTCTTGAAAAGACACAACTATAATGATGGAGAACAAAGCAGTGATTGTTAGGAATAAGATAGAGTGACTTAAAATGGGTAGAATAAGGGAGTTTGTTGGAGTGATTGATTGCAGTGAATCTATATATGTATTAAAACTCATAGAACTGTACATTAAGAAGAGTCAATTTTATTGTGTGTAAATTTAAAAAGTAAACATATAATAAGAACCACGCGCACACCACCATTGTGTTCTATTTTTCACCCCTCAGTTCCTTTACAAAAATTTGGGTACTCAAAGACTTTAATGTTTTGGCAGGGTTGGAAGAAGGATAATTAGGCAGATTGCTTGAACGTGACACCTGATTCTTTTCAAGTCATGAGAAACTAATTTATCCTTCGTGTACCATTTCTGTCGTTAAGCTACTGAGTGCCCTTATTTGAAAAATGCCCTGTAGACAATATGGGATGGTGCATGATCACAATGTACTTTCCAGGGAAGTAGGGCATTTTTGCCCAAGGTGTGGCCCATAATTTTCAAATGTTCAGCTTCCCAACTTCCCATCAGTGTTTCCCAACTTCCCATCAGTGTTTCTCTAGTTCTTGTTTGTGGTTGCAGGTCAGAGCAGGCAAACATTGACTTACAGAGGCTCTCATCCATTGAATGGATCACCCATGAAGTTTTCTGTAAAGACTAAAGACTCTAAAAACTTTCATTCTGATGCTATAGGGCAGAAGGACCACTTATCTCCACCAAACTGGGGAATAGTCCCTTACCCCTCTCACTCCATCTTTTCCTTCTCCTGAAATCTTGTGTGTACTGTTGGTCAGTGCAGGGAAAGAGGGGAAAATGCTGTCACAAATTATGTTCTGGCTAGGCCAGGTTTGGTAACATGCATAGTATTTAGTAAAAACTCCTCTCCTTACAGGCTGTGGGTCTTTTGGCAAGGCACATAAAATTTCTTTAATTCTTTCACATCTGGGATATGTGCATAATGATCCTTGCCTTGTATAACTCCCAGAAAAAAATGTTTAGGTCAAATGTTAAAGTGCTGGGTAAATTTGTATGAGGATGAGTTGGATAAGATTTATCATGAACTGAGTTGGGCACCTATCATTTCTTGCCATGAGAATATTTTGATTTTTTTTTTTTTTTTTTTTATAATCAGTATTTTTTATTATCGTTTTGTAGGGTACAGTTAAGGGTTAGGTGTACAATTACATTTCATTCAGGCACCCTATTGATAAGAGGTGTTTTCCCAGTCCCAGATAGATATTAGCTACTGTTAATCCCATCCCCCCCCATAATTTCCCAGTACCATCAGTCATTTTCTTATAGTATTACATTGGATGTTCAAGGTCCATTATATGAGTGAAAACATGTGATATTCTGATCTTTGTTTCTGTGAGAGGTCACTCAGTATTATAGACTCTAGTTCCATCCAGGTAGCTGCGAAATCCATGATTTTGTTCTTTTTTATGGCTGCGTAGTATTCCATCGTGTATATGTACCACATTTTTTTAATCCAGTCCTCTTTTGATGGGCAGCATGGTTGTTTCCAGGTTCTTACTATTGTGAATAATGCTGCGATAAACATACGTGTACAGGTATCTTTTTTATAGAGTGATTTGTGTTCTTCAGGGTATATTCCCAGTAGGGGATTGCAGAGTCATAAGGAAGGTCAATATTTAGAGCTTTCAGGAATCGCCACACTGCTTTCCACAGAGGTTGCACTAGCTTACACTCCCACCAACAGTGTAGAAGTGTTCCCTTTTCACCACAGCCTCTCCAGCAGTTGTTATTTTTTGAGTTGTTGATAATTGCCATTCTGACTGGAGTTAGGTGATATCTCAGTGTGGTTTTGATTTGCATCTCCCTGATGATTAGTGAGGTTGAGCATTTCTTCATGTGTTTGTTGGCTGCTCGAATGTCTTCTTTTGTGAAGTGTCTGTTCATATCTTTTGCCCATTTTATAATGGGTTGCTTGTTTTCTTCTTTTCAGTACGTTTCAGTTCCTTGTAGATCCAGGATGTTAAGCCTTTGTCAGACCTAGAGTTGGCAAATACTTTTTCCCAGTCTGTAGGCTGTCTCCCTACTCTCTTGATGGTTTTTTTGGGCTTTGCAGAAGCTTGTCAGTTTAATAAGGTCCCATTTGTCTATCTTCTCTCTTAAGTCCTGTGGGTTTCGGGTTTTGTACAGGAATTGGATGCCCGTTCCGATTTCCATGAGAGTATTTCCTTCCTTTTCTAATGTTCTTATGGTTTGAGGTTTTACATTTAGGTCTCTGATCCATTTGGAGTTAACCTTTGTGCATGGGGATAGATAGGGGTCCTGTTTCAATCTTCTACATGTGGTCAACCAGTTTTCCCAGCACCATTTACTGAATAGGTTCTCCTCACCCCATTGGTAGGTGGTGGGGGCTTTGTCGAAGATGAGTTGGTTGAGGAATTGAGGTTTTGCTTCTGGAATCTCAATTCTGTTCCATTGATCTATATGCCTGTTCTTGTACCAATACCAAGCTGTTTTGATGATTGTAGCTTTAAAAGTAAAGTTTGAAGTCTGGTATTGTGATACCACCTGTTTTGTTTTTTTTGCTGAGGATTGTTCTGGCTATTCTTGGACGTTTGTGTTTCCATATGAATTCCTGTGTTGTTTTTTCTAGGTCAGAGAAGAATGTTATTGGTAATTTAATGGGTATTGCATTGAATTTGTAGATTGCCTTAGGTAAGATGGACATCTTCACAATGTTGATTCTTCCGATCCATGAGCATGGGATATTTTTCCACTTGTTCATGTCAGCTTTGATTTCTTTGAGCAGTGTTTTGTAATTTGCATTGTAAAGGTCTTTCACGTCTCTGGTTAGGAAGATGCCAAGGTATTTCATTTTTTTTGTGGCTATTGTGAGTGGAATTGTGTTTTTTATTTGGGTTTCTGTTTGTTTATTATTGGTGTAGAGAAATGCGATTGTCTTTTGTACATTTATTTTGTATCCTGAGACTTTGCCAAAGGCCTTTATCAATGTAAGGAGGCCTTTAACAGATTCTCTTGGGTTTTCAAGGTACACCATCATATCATCTGCATAGAGAGATAACTTGACTTCCTCTTTTCCTATTTGAATACCTCTGATTGCCTCCTCTTCTCTGATTGCTCTAGCCAGGACTTCCAATACTATGTTGAACAGGAGGGGAGAGAGTGGGCATCCTTGTCTAGTTCCAGTTTTCAGGGAATTGGTTCCAATTTTTGTCCATTTAGGAGTATGCAGGCTGTAGGTTTCTCGTAGATGGCTTTTATTATTTTGAGGTATGTTCCCCGTATGCCTAGATGTTCAAGGGTTTTTATCAAGAAGGGGTGCTGGATTTTATCAAAAGCTTTTTCTGCATCTAATGATATGATCATGTGGTTTTTGTTTTGACATCTGTTGATGTATTTAATTACATTTATGGTTTTACGAATGTTGAACCAGCCTTGCATGCCAGGAATGAAGCCTACTTGGTCATGGTGAATGATTTTGAGATGTATTGTTGAATCCTGTTTGCTAGGATTTTGTTGAGAATTTTAGCATCTATGTTCATCAAAGATATTGGCCTGTAGTTCTCTTTCTTTGTTGGATCTTTACCTGGCTTGGGTATCAGTGTGATGTTGGCTTCATAAAATGTTTTGGGGGAGAGTTCCATCTTTTTCTATCGCCTGGAATACCTTCAGTAGGATTGGTATCAGCTCCTCCTTGAATGTCTTGTAGAATTCTGCTGGAAAGCCATCTGGACCAGGGCTTTTTTTTGTAGGAAGTTTTCTTATTACGTAGTCGATTTCCTTGATTGTAATTGGTCTATTTAGGGACTCAATTTCTTCTTGTTCCAACCTAGGTAGGTTGTGTGATGTCAGAAAGTCCTCCATTTCCTTGTGGTTTTCAAGTTTGTTTCCATACAAGTGTACATAGTAGTCTCTAATGATCTTTTGTATTTCTTCAGGGTCAGATGTGACTTCATCTTTTGTGTTTCTGATTATGCTTATTTGGTTTTTTTCTCGTTTTTTTTTGGTCAGTCTAGCTAGGGGACCATCGATCTTGTTTATTCTTTCGAAGAACCAGCTTTTTGTTTCATTGATTTTTTTCAATTATCTTTTTGTCTTCTATGTCCTGGATTTTGGGGTTTTATTTTGGTGATCTGGATTCTTCTGCTGAAATTAGGGTTTTTGTGGTCTTGCTTTTCCAGCTTCTTTAGGTGGCTTGTTAGATTGTGAATTTCTGTTCCTTCCATTTTCTTCATGTGTGTTTGTAGGATATAAATTCCCCTCTTACCACAGCTTTCAGGCATCCCAGAGATTTTGGTAAGATGTTTCTTCATTTTCATTTGTTTCCAGTATCTTTTGATCCCTGTTTTGATTTCGTCATTGACCCAGGAGTTGTTTAGTATCATGCTGTTTAGTGTCCATGTCTTTGTGGGTTTTGGGGGACTTTGTTGGTGTCAATATTTATTTTTATTCCACTGTGGTCCGAGAAGGTGTTTGGTAGAATTTCGGTCCTTTTAAATTTGCTTATACTTGATTTATGGCCGAGTATGTGGTCGATCTTAGAATATGTTCCATGTGGTGATGAGTAAAATGTGTATTCTGTGGTCTTTGGATGGAGTGTTCTGTAAGTATCAATTAAGTCCATTTGGTCCAAGGTCTCATTGAGGTTCCGGATCTCCTTGCTGATTTTTTGTCCTGTTGATCTGTCTAGGGTTGTGAGTGGGGTATTAAAGTCCCCAGTTATGATAGTGGTAGAGTCAATATCTTTCTTTAGTTTTCCAAGAAGTTGCTTTAAGAAGGTTGGTGCACCTATGTTGGGTGCATATATGTTTAGGATAGATATTTCTTGTTGATGGATTGAACCTTTTATCATTATGTAGTGACCTTCTGTATCTTTTTTGATTTTTAATAGTTTGAAGGATATTTTGTCTGAAATTAAGATGGCTACTCCTCCTTTCTTTTGTATTCCGTTCGCCTGAAAGACTGTTTCCCATCCTCTTACCTTGAGTCTGTGGGTGTCCTTTCTAGTGAGGTGAGTCTCTTGAAGGCAATAGATTGTTGCCTGATGATATTTTATCCATTTTGCCAATCTATGTCTTTTCAGTGGTGCATTTAGTCCGTTCACATTTAGGCTAATAATTGAAATGCAAGAGTTGATCCCTGTCATAAGGTTCTTACAGAGTTGTTACTGTTTATTTGTTGTCTTTCTTTGGTTTTGGAGTTGGTTCAGGTGTGTTTTTTAATCTTTTGCCTGTACTCTTGTGAAGAATGCTGATGTTCTTTTTTCTTTTTCTTCTGTGTTCAGTACTTTCTTGAGTGTTTCTTGTAGCGGTGGTCTGGTGGCAGCGTAGGTTCTTAGGGATTGGATGTCTGGAAAAGATTTTAATTCTCCCTCACTAATGAAGCTTAGTTTAGCTGGGTAGGTTATTCTTGGTTGAAATTGTTTCTCTTTTAGTACTTTGAAGATAGGGCTCCAGGCTCTCCTGGCCTGAAGGGTTTCTGTGGATAAATCTGCTGCTATTCGGATTGGTTTTCCCTGGTAGGTAGTCTGGCCTTTTTCTCTTGCTGCCTTTAGGATTTTTCCTTTCATAGCTACTTTGTTTAGGCGAATTATTATGTGTCTGGGAGTTGGTCTTCTCGTTTGTTGTCTTGCAGGGGTTCTCTGAATCTCTTGTGTTTGAATTTTTTCATCTTTACTGAGATGAGGGAAGTTTTCTTGAATGATTTCATGGAATGTTTGTTCCAGTGTGGCTTCTGTTTCTCTTTCTTCCTCAGGAAGCCCAATTATTCTCAGGTTTGGTCTCTTGAAGTGATCGTTCATCTCTTGCAGGTTTTGTTCTGTCTTTTTGAGCTTCTTTTCTATGCTTTTGACAGTTTGGGTTAGTTCTGTGTTTTGGTCTTCGAGCTCTGAGATTCTTTCTTCTGCTTGGCTGATTCTGCTTTCCATGCTTATTAGTCTGTTGTTCATTTCCATCACAGTATTCTTTACTGCTGTCATTTCTGACAACAGCTCCTTCCTATTTTCCTCTTGTCTCTCCTCAATTTTTTTAATTCTCTCCATTAATGTTTTGATGTCTGGGTTTGTTGCATGTAGCCAGTCATTCTGGGGACTCTTCATTGTCTGAGTTCCAGAATCTGTTTTCTCATTGTCTGATCTCCCAGGGGTCTGTGTAAGCCCTATATTCTTCTTTTGGTTTTTCTTCATTTGTGCGGTTTTTCCACTTCCCTACTTCTTCCTTCCCTCCACGTCACCGTCTTCTTTAATTTTGTTTTTCAGGGGTAAAGGACTGGTTTTACTTCTGTTCATTCAATCTCCCACTCTTTATGTATGTCGTCTTACTTTGTTCAATTTTGAAGTTGCACTGTAGGTTGGAAGTGGTCCTTTTTGCAGTTTTGAGATGTATTTAAGGGAGAGCTGTGATTCAAAATCTGTCTGCAGGGCCTGCTGTTCGCTGACAGGCGTGTGGATAATGTGGAACCCACTTCCCACTGCCCTGGAGTCTGTCCGTGCAGTGGGGCTGTAGGTTTACTCCCTGTAATAAAATGTGGTTAGCAGGGGGGGGAGAATGGAGCAGATAGTGGGTTGAAGAGGGGAGTGGAGAGATAGAGAAGTAAGGGAGGAAACTAACGAGTGTGCCAACAAATAGAGAGAGAGGTCTATACTGAAACAGCTAAAAACGATGGACCACAGCTACAGTCGAACCAACTCTCATACAACCACAAATAAAACATATTGTGATGCTAGCATACTGGCTATCCAACCACCTTATTGGTGTGTTGTTCCTCTATACAAAGACATGGTTTACAGACAGAAGAAAAGAGAAGAAAAGGAAAAGGAAAAGAGAAAAAAGGGGAACAATACTGTAGGAATAGAATTAAGTCATTAAACTAATAGAATCAATGAAGCACACTCTGAGACCTTTCGTTTAAGTCCAATGTCCTTTCAGGTCTGATTTGTAGTTTTCTTTTCAAGCCGGTGAATTAATTTGCAGTTAGAGTCAATTGCCCCTGATATGTTGTGAAGGACAGCTCAGGTCAGCTTTCCTTCAGAAGTTTGGTCTATGTCTTAATCAGGCTTATTTCTCCCGTTTCGGTGTTGTTACCTTGAGTCGCCAGCAGGTGGTGCTATCTCATCTGCTCGCCCCAGAGGGGGTGGGGCCGGACAGGAACAAGATGGCTGCCTGCCTCCGAGCAGGCAACAGAAGCCCCACGCGAGCCAGCAGCACAATCTCAGACACAGGAGATCTGGCAGAAATTCCTGCAGATCTTCTTTTAAGCCGATCCGTGTGGATCTCCTCTCAGGCCGGGTCGTGATGAGCTGGGCGAGCCGAGCACCGGGGCGCCGGGAGCGCCGGGGCGCCGGGAGCGCCGGGGCGGCGGGAGCGCCGGGGCGGCGGGAGCGCCGGGCCGCGGGAGGCGGGAGCGCCGGGGCCGCGGGAGGCGGGAGCGCCGGGGCCGCGGGAGGCGGGAGCGCCGGGGCCGCGGGAGGCGGGAGCCTATTTTGATTTTTTAACCTACTAAGTCACAAAATAACAGATGCAGTTTTGGAACCTATAGCATATTTTATCCAGTTTCTTTTTTAAAAAAATTATTTTAAAGATGTAAGATACAATTCAGGGTTAAGTATACAAATGTTCATTATGCAGGTGCCCTTGTTGAGGAGGTGTGCCCCCCCCTCTCCTGGCAGATTCCCACTAATGCCAATCCTGCTCCCCCACCAGCAGTCTCCCACTACTGCCAAACCTTTTCTAATAGTATTACGATAATTAATCAAGGTCTGCTTATAAGTGAGAACATGTGATAATCAGTTTTTTGTTTCTGTGATAAATCACTCAGTATTATAGACTCTAAGTCCATCCAAGTTGCTGTGAAGTTCATAACTGTGTCCTTCTTTATGGCTGCATAATATTCCATCGTGTATATGTACCACATTTTTTTAATCCAGTCCTTTTCTGATGGGCAGCATGGTTGATTCCATGCTTTTGCTATTGTGAACGATGCTGCAACCAACCACTGGGGAGAGGAGAACCTATTCAGTAAATGGTGCTGGGAAAACTGGCTGACCACATGCAGAAGATTACAACAACACCCCTACCTATCACCGTACACAAAAATCAACTCTAAATGGATCAAAGACCTAAACGTAAAGCCTCAAACTATAAGAACCTTAGAAAATGCAGGAGACACCCTTATGGAAATTGGAACTGTCAACCAATTGCTAATCAAAACCCCAAGTGCCCATGCCATATGAGATAAGATAGACAAGTGGGACCTCATCAAACTGACGAGCTTCTGAAAAGCCAAAGAAACTATCAAGAGAGTGGGGAGACACCCCACAGACTGGGAAAAAAAATATTTGCCAACTATGTCTAACAAAGGCCTAACATCTAGGATCTACAAGGAACTCAAGCGTGCCAAAAAGATAAAAACAAGCAGCCCCATTACAAAGTGGGCAAAAAATATGAATAGACACTTCTCAAGAGAAGACATATGAGCAGCCAACAGACACATGAAAAAATGCTCAGCGTCACTAGTTATTAAAGAAATGCAAATTAAAACCACAGTGAGATGTCACCTAACTCCAGTCAGGATAGCCATCATCAATAACAAAAAAACAACAGATGCTGAAGAGGATGCGAGGAAACGGGAACACTTCTACACTGTTGGTGGAAGTATAAACTAATACAACCTTTGTGGAAAACAGTTTGGCGATTCCTAAAAGATCTAAAAATCAACCTTCTATACGATTCCGCAATCCCCCTACTGAAAATATACCCAGAGGAACTCATATCAATCTATGAAAAACATACCTGCACACGTATGTTTATTGCAGCATTGTTTACAATAGCAAAAAAATCCAGTTTATTTTCAAGGCTGTGTGCAGACGCCATGGTCCATGAACAACACACGTTTAAAATAAAATACATGTACAAGTTCCTATCAAGGTATTCTGACATGTTAGTCAAGATGCCAAATTGTTACTGCACTTCAGAATAATTAGGCAGAATTGAAAAGCAGTTTTTATTAAGACAACAATTCACTTGTGCTTGCCTCCGGTCAAACCAAGCATTGCTGAGGTTTTAAAGGAGAAGGCATCCTCTGCAGTTTCTTGGCTATGGGTTCAGTTTCTCCTCTGAACTCCCATGGCATTTGGCTGGGACCATTCTTAAGGCTGTTGCCACAATTTTCCTCGTGGCATAATTGTTCCTCTGTTTGACACTTCCCTGAGCAGTCTAAGAGCCCCTCCAGGGAATCTAAGTCTTGCTCTGAGAACTATGCAGAATGACTTGTGGATTACTGGTACCTGGGATTTAGCTCTTACAAGTTAAAAGACAAAGAGTTTACACTGAATTCTAAAAAAAATCTTGTTTCATTTAGAAAAGTAAACTGTATCTGTTAATTACAGAGAGTTTTGAAATACTAATTGGTAAAACAGAGAAACTTAAAATCATCTGTGAGCTACCACTTAAATTAACAAGTTGATCATTTATGGGGGGGACCCCAAAACATTGGAATTACTTTTTTGAGGACAGGTCACTTGTAGTACAGGCTTCCCCCACTAGGTCATTGCTCTAGGAACCCACTGACATCAGTATACCTACCAGCTGGCATTTTTGTGGGAGACTGCATTCGTCTTTATTAAATATTTTTAGAGATTCTTTCAATGCATTTTCCCATTTCATGATGGGTGATTTATGTGAACAATTTGCTCACACTGCGCTAAGTTTTCAGCAGTTTTTTACCAAAAACTGCATGGCCCTCGTTACCCTACCCTCCCTATTCACCCAGTTTTGCCCCAAGTGACTTTTTGTTTGTTTGTTTGTTTCCCAGGATTAAATAATTTTTTAAAGGGAAATATTTTGCCCATGTGGAAGAGGTGAAGCAAAAAAAGGCATCAAAATTGATGGTTTAAAAACTGTTTTGAGCAGTGGCAAAGAAAGTGTCTTGATAGGTATATTGCATCAAATGGAGAGTACTTTGAAGGTCACTGAAGTTTAAACATGTCAGAATAGATACACAATTTTTTAATGAATAAATTCTGGTTTTGGGGGGGACCCCACTCCCAGAATCAATTTTAATGTGTACAGTTACTGTGGTTGATTCTGCATATCTAAAGTTGACTATGATATGGTCAGTAACCTCACAGTCTGGTGGAGAAGTCAGATACATGAACTTAGTCCTGCAGGCAATAGGAAGCCAGTACAAGTTTTGAGTTGGACAATGACATGATGGAAATATTTAAGGGTTATTTATCTGAGGGTTGTGTGCAGGATGGTGTGAAGAATGCAAGGCCTGAAGCATAGAGACCAGTTAGGAAACTATTGGTAAGAGGCCACACATTTTACTACTTGACCTTAAAGCAAAGACAATGTCATTCAACCAGAGTGACCTCCTTTTCAAGTTACTTACTCTTGGGACTTCCAAAAGTGTGACTTGGAGACTAGTCTTTCCCTTTTCATATTTACTGAGCAAGAAGGAGATCTGAGAGCCCCTCACTGGGTGTGGTTAGTGGTGAGCGAGGCAACTCGTTCTCATTCTGACTGAGCTTCAAGGCTACATTATGAAACCTGGATCCTAGTTGACTTGGGGGTTAAATATCTGTCCCTAAGACCCTGGTTCCATAGTGTAGCCTGGGAGCTCAGCCTATAAGATTGAGAATGACTTACCTCCTCCACCAACCACACACAGTGAGGGGCTCTCAGAGCTCCTTGTTGCTCAGTAAATATGAAAAGGGAAAGACTAATCTCCAAATGCAGTAAATCACAGGAACAATAAAGAATTACCCAATACACAGACAAGACGTTCTAAAAAAAAAAGCCTAAATCTAGTTAGCCAATAATTTTTATTATTTGGAAGGTTCTTGTGACCTTAAGAACTTGAGACCTGGTAATCAAAACTTGTGACCAGATCCTACAGCCCTCTGCTCTTAGCTCATGGTTTGCCTAATCATTGTTGTAAAAGCATATGAATGTTCTTGTTAAAGGCAAGCATATTTTCCTTCTCCTAAGGTACCCACATTTTTCCTCTAGTGTGTCCTCTTTTCATAATAAATTACTTCTTAAACTATAAAAGAATACCCTGGGGAATCCTCCCCACGTCTATAGCTGTTATCTTCCAAAAACCTTTGGTTTTCTTAAAAATTAGAGTGCCCCTGGTCAGAAAGATATAGAACTGAAGGTATTTCAGGCCAGAAATGACGTGGAGATGCCTTTTATATAGATGAGGAAAAGAACTGATCTCTTGGTCAGATTCACCCTAGGTCTCACTTAAAGTGGCAGAGGTGGGCCTCAAATTTAGCTCCAGAATGCTAGCACTCTGGCCCAGCCATTAAAGATGAATTGCTTCCAGAATGAAGGAAATGGAGGTGCCTCTACAAGCGGGAACCCACAGAGTAGGGATGCTAGCCATGAAGAACAAACAACAGCCCGGTGATGTGATGTAAAAACAACAAATAACAGACAAACTTAAAACTTAACAAACACACATATATATCTCACTCCTTCCCCTTTCTATTTTTAGTTGAGGTCATTTTTCAGTTTAGTTCTGGGAAGGGATTAGATTTTAGTGGCTTAGTAAACTGTGAACTGCTGAGAAAGGATGAGATTAGCTGACTGTTTTGCTGCAAAATGTACTAAGCTCTTCTGCCTTTACATCATGCACCTTTTATTTTCATGGCAATATTTAGATTTAAGAGGATGTTGTTGAAAATGACAAGTACTCCATTGGATCCAATTCCTGGAAAAGCAAATGACCACCAATTCTTTCAGAGAGGATGGCATCTGGGCTGTTGGGAATGGACATGGGGAATACACTAGTACAGAGCCCATTTCTTATAAACTGAACTTTGGTCATTCTTATTTATATACTTGCTTGTTTCTATTTGAGCCCATAAACCTATATTTGAATACTGCAAATAACCTTTTGTGAGGCTCTTCTTACTAGAAAAATGCATTTAGGATACAGCTGAGTGGAGTACATTTGAGGGCTTGCAAATGATAAATTCTGCCATCTCCATCTCCTTGGTTAAAACTAGTAATACACAGACTTTTGTATATCAACTGCAGAAGCTGATGACTCTATTCATATAAAGCTACGTTGGGTACGTTGGAGGCCTGAAGCAATTTGGCCACAGAGAGTTGTTTTTAGGATTGGAAGAACACTCAGCCCCCAAACTAGATAATGTGACATGTTCTATTTTTAATGAGTTTATTTTCTTGTTTCAGCTTAGAGGTGTTGGTTCATCATTTTGATTCTTGACAAAAGGATGCTGCTTAGACTCTCAGCTCCCTGGTGGGTTGGTGTTTCACAAAAACATCTGTGCTAAAGCAAAGGGGATTCATACTGTCCTAGACAGTATTCACTTGAAGATTTCCCAGAAGTATTTGTAGTTGGAAAAGTCTGTCAGTCTCTACTCCCCAGCTATAGATGGGCCCACTGCTCTCACTGCTGCCTAGGGAAAAGTTGGCAGTTATTTAAAAAAAAAAGAGAGAGAGCTTCTTCAGTAAGGAATCAAATTTGTTATTGCAAATGGGCTGTGTCCCATGCTTAGGATTTCTATAGTATCTTTCATAGCACATAGTCACTATTGCTAAGCATTTTGGGTAGCTTGGGAGTAAATAGCCCCAAAGACTGGCCATGAGAGGAAAACATGACTAGAATTCTGATTTTGGTAGAAACTTCTTTTCAATTTATAATTCACAAGAAATTTACTTCAGAAGAGTATTGATTTTAGAGCCTTCCCCCCTCATTTCTACTGCCCTTTCTTTTCATTTTTTTGTTTGTTTTCTGCAGGCAACCAATTATTAAATGTACGATATGTGTGTACCTTGGTGACCTAAGTTGCTAGGGATACATCAAGTGCTTCAGCCCAGAGCAGCCAAGGGAAGTTTGGGGTGTCTCCACAGCCCTTGACTTTCCAACTTCAATTATAAATCCATTTGATCAAGTTGGGGTTTAAGCTGTGTGTGGTCACTGTGACAGGTTTTGGGTAAACAGCTACAGTACAGAAGCAGCTCAGGTTTATATTTTATTATCTCTTCTAAGCTGCCGAGCTAACCGCATGGGAAGGGTGAAGTAGCAAGTGAAAACGGGTAGAATTTGACAGCATAGGTTCTTAGATTCATGATGAAAAATGACACTTGGCTAATGACTATTTTTTCACTTTAAAGAGAAGAGATTAAAAGACTTTCAGAACTGTCCTCCTAAGTAGCAGCAGAATGTTTTGTTCATATATCTTAATTTTTGCCTTCTCTCTGGATTTAGAGAAGTCTTCTTTCGAGAAGGAAAGTTGCCCCATCCAGATCATATTTTCCATTCTATATGCATTTTACTATGCATCTATGTTGTTTCTATGAATATTAATATAGACAAACCCTTACAATCCAAAAGTTGCTTTTACTAAATAAGTTAACAGTAGTTATTAGTTGAATGCAAGCAGCTTTCAGATAGGAGCATTAATTATAAACACAACAGAAAAAAATCAGGCACCCTAGCACAGCACATGTTTTCCCGGAAGTTTAACAAATATGTTGGTCTCGATGTAAACAAGTTATATTTTTTCAGACTTGATGAAGCTCATTAACTCTTTCAGGTCACTTGCTTCTAAGCACCCAGTACCCTGCTGGCTTGAGTTTATGGCTTAACAAGTTTTCAGTTTCTTACCAAAGACTGGTTTGAGGACTGGAAAAGGAACATGGTGAATGCATGCTGCGTTTGTTAGGCAAGTATTTATTAAGTGCCTGCTCTGCTCAAAATAGTACTATGAAGTAGAAAAATACTGACAAGTAGAAGACAGTGTGGCCCCTGACTTAAAGAGCTTACAGTATTTTGAGAAGATCACATACACAGCTAAGGCAATTCATGACAGTCACCAGGGTGATTGATGTGGACCATAGTTGCCCTAGAGTACTATAGGGAATAGATGTCATCGCTGAAGCCAGCGAAGGGTCTCTAGGGAAATGGAGTTTGAACTGGACTAAGAATTAGGAGTATATCATAAGCGTAGGGAACAGGGATTCTGACTGTTGCCCAATTGAGGCAAATAGTTGTTGAGGGCCTTTTATTTGCTAAATGCTGGCATCAGAGTAAAGAATGAGTCAGGTATCATCTGGGCTGTCATGGAGCTTGTCCTTTAGTACAAAGGTCATTATTTTAATCTTTTTTCTTGGCTAATTTATTACAAATGTGCAAATTGTTGTAAAAAAAGTTGAGAATCCATTTGAACTACTCAAGTAAAAGAAAAAATTATAATGGAGGAATCCATGATTACAGCCTGCCCCTGGATCCTGTGGTAGGATCTAGCAACTGAGAAGTCAAGAACCCAGGATTACTTCTTCCATCATCTTGAGTCATATAGATACTCATTGCTGCTACAAATGCTTCAAGTCTATTTCTTCACCTCTCTTTCCCACACTAAAGACAGACTCAGACACACATACACATGAGTTTTTTTTCCTTCTATTTGCACATGCTTGTGGTCACACTGACCCCTATTTTAAATCTACTTCCTAGTTTGCAGACCCAATGGGCATTAACCTGAATCCTTATGTTCTGGTACCAGGGTGGCTTAGCTTGTATCAATTGTTCATTATTGTCCAGTCAGTTACCCATTCTATCCAATCAGCCTCGTAAGGCAAGTTATTTGATTTTGAGACAAGAACATAAGAAATGATTATTACTTCAAATACAGGCCGTAATTGTTGAGAGAAAGAGCAAAATCCCAAGCAGAGGCTCAATATCTGACCTGAACATGTATGTTTGGTAAACAACAGGGAGACTGGTGTCATTTAGGATTTTCGAGGTGAGGAGTGGTGAAAATGCAGACTGGAAAGATGTATAGAGTGGGCCTGTGTTTTAGGAGATCGTTTGAAGTGTGGAAGAGGGAAATCTTTACGTCTCATTAGTATTGAGATACATTCTGACTGACTAACTTGCAGAGAAACTGTAAAGAAAATACTTTTTCTTAGAACTACAAATTGACCTTCCATATAACCCAGCAATTCCCCTATTGGAACTATACCCAGAGGAACACAATTCAGTCTACAAAACAGATACCTGCATACATATATTTGTTGCAGCTCTATTCACAATAGCAAAAACATGGAACTAACCATGTTGCCCATTGAAGCTGGACTGGATTTTAAAAAATGTGGTACATATACACAATGGGATATTATGCAGCCATAAAGAAGGACAAACATATGGACTTTGCAACAACTTGGATGAATTTAGACTCTATCATACTCAGTGATCTATAACAGAAACAAATAACAGAGTACCATATGTTCTCACTCATAAGCAGATCTTGAACAATTATAATACTATAAAAAAGGGATTGACAGTAGTAGGAAACTGTCAGGGTAGGAGGGATGGGTTTGACAGTTGAGGGAAACTGCTAGGGGAGGGAGGGGCACACCTCATCAATAAGGGTGCCTGCATAATCAACGTTTGTATACCTAACCCTGATTGCACCCTACGTATTTATAATTAAAACAATTTCTCTCTTTCCAAAAAAAAAAAAAGAAAATACTTTTTCTTGGTTCTTGGTGAGGATTGGTGATATTAGCATAAGCATTTTAAAAATTATTTATCTACTTATTATTTTATTTTATTTTTATTTTTTTAAATCAATATTTTTTATTATGATATTGTGCGGTACAGTTAAGGGTTAGGTATACAAATATGCTTCATTCAGTCACACTTGTTGATAAGAGGTGTCTCCCCGTCCCCAGACAGATGTTTACTACCATTAGTCCCATCTCCCTTCCCCCCATTGTTTCCCACCACTGTCAGTCATTTTCTTATGGTAGTACGTTGGATGATCAAGGTCCACTATATGAGTGAGAACATGTGATACTCAGATCTTTGTTTTTGTGAGAGGTCATTCAGTATTATAGACTCTAGTTCCCTTCAGGTTGCTGTGAAATTCATGATTTTGTTCTTTTTTATGGCTGCGTAGTATTCCATTGTGTATATGTACCACATTTTTTTAATCCAGTCCTCTTGTGATGGACAGCATGGTTGGTTCCAGGGTCTTACTATTGTGAACAATGCTGGAATAAACATATGTGTGCAGTAATCTTTATTATAGAGTGATTTGAGTTCTTCAGGGTATATTCCCAGTAGGGGGATTGCAGGGTCATATGGGAGGTTGATATTGAGAGCTTTTAGGAATTGCCACACTGCTTTCCACAGAGGTTGCACTAGTTTACACTCCCACCAACAGTGTAGAAGTGTTTCCTTTTTGCCACACCCTCTCCAGCAACTGTTATTTTTTGAGTTATTGATAATTGCCATTCTGACTGGAGTTAGGTGATATCTCAGTGTGGTTTTGATTTGCATCTCCCTGATGATTAGTGAGGTTGAACATTTCTTCATGTGTCTATTGGCTGCTCGGATGTCTTCCTTTGTGAAGTGTCTGTTCATATCTTTTGCCCATTTTATAATGGGGTTGTTTGTTTTTTTATTTTCAACACATTTGAGTTCCTTGTAGATCCAAGATGTTAAGCGTTGTCGGACCTGGAGTAAGCAAATACTTTTTGCCAGTCTATAGGCTGTCTCCCTGCTCTCTTGATGTTTTCTTTGGCTTTGCAGAAGCTTGTAAATTTAATGAGGTCCCACTTGTCTATCTTATCTCTTATGGCCTGTGGGTTTCAGGTTTTATTCAGGAATTGGATGCCAGTTCCAATTTCCATGAGGGTATGTCCTTCATTTTCTAAGGTTCATATGGTTTGAGGTTTTGCATTTAGGTCTCTGATCCATTTGGAGTTAATTTTTGTGTATGGGGATAGATAAGGGTCTTGTTTCAATCTTCTGCATGCGGTCAGCCAGTTTTCCCAACACCATTTACTGAATAGGTTCTCCTCTCCCCAGTGTAGGTGGTGGGGGCTTTGTCGAAGATGAGTTGGTTGAGAAATTGAGGTTTTGCTTCTGGAATCTCAATTCTATTCCATTGGTCTATATGCCTGTCCCTATACCAATACCAAGCTGTTTTGATGATTGTAGCTTTATAGTAAAGTTTGAAGTCTGGTAATGTGATACCACCTGCTTTGATTTTTTTTTTGCTGAGGATTGTTCTGGCTATTCTTGGTTGTTTGTGTTTCCATATGGATTCCTGTGTTGTTTTTTCTAGGTCTGAGAAGAATGTTGCTGGTAATTTGATAGGTATTGCATTGAATTTGTAGATTGCCTTAGGTAAGATGGACATCTTCACGATGTTGATTCTTCCAATCCATGAGCATGGGATATTTTTCCATTTGTTTGTGACATCTTTGATTTCTTTGAGCAGATTTTGTGGTTTTCATTGTAAAGGTCTTTCACGTCTCTGGTTAGGAAGATGCCAAGGTATTTCATTTTTTAATGGCTAGTGTGAATGGAATTGTGCTTTTTATTTGGGTTTCTATTTGTTTATTATTGGTGTAAAGAAATGCAATTGTATTTTGCACATTTATTTTATATCCTGAGACTTTGCCAAAGTCCTTTATTAGTGTAAGGATGTTTTTGACAGATTCTCTTGGATTTTCAAGGTACACGATCATGTAATCTTCAAAGAGAGATAACTTGACTTCCTCTTTTCCTATTTGGATACCCCTGATTGCCTTCTCTTCTCTGATTACTCTAGCCAGGATTCCAATAATATATTGAGCAGGAGGGGTGAGAGTGGGCATCCTTGTCTTATTCCAGTTTTCAGGGGAAATGGTTCCAATTTTTGTCCGTTTGGGAATATGCTGGCTGTGGGTTTCTCGTAGATGGCTTTTACTATTTTGAGGTATGTTCCCCGTATGCCTAGACGTTCGAGGGTTTTTATTAAGAAGGGATACTGGATTTTATCAAAAGCTTTTTCTGCATCTAATGATATAGTCATGTGGTTTTTGTTTTGACGTCTGTTGATGTATTTAATTACATTTATGGTTTTACCAATGTTGAACCAGCCTTGCATCCCAGGGATGAAGCCTACTTGGTCATGATGGATGATTTTTGAGTTGTGTTGTTGAATCTGGTTTGCTAGGATCTTGTTGAGAATTTTAGCATCTATGTTCATCAAAGAAATTGGCCTGTAGTTCTCTTTCTTTGTTGGCTCTTTACCTGGCTTGGGTATCAATGTGATGTTAGCTTCATAAAATGATTTGGGGAGGGCTCCATCTTTCTAAATCGCCTGAAATACCTTCAGTAGAATTGGAATCAGCTCCACCTTAATTATCTTGTAGAATTCTGCTGGAAAGCCATCTGGACCAGGGCTTTGTTTTGTAGGTAGTTTTCTTATTATGTAGCCAATTTCCTTGATTGTTATTGGTCTATTTAGGGTCTCAATTTCTTCTAGTTTCAACCTAGGCAGGTTGTGTGATGACAGAAAGTTCTCTATTTCCTTGGGGTTTTCAAGTTTATTTCCATACAAGTGTACATAGTAGTCTCTAATGATCTTTTGTATTTCTTCAGGGCCAGATGTGACTTCATCTTTTGTGCTTCTGATTGTGCTTATTTGGGTTTTTTCTCTCTTTTTCTTGGTCAGTCTAGCTAGGGGACCATCGATCTTGTTTATCCTTTCAAAGAACCAGCTTTTTGTTTCATTGATTTTTTTAATTATCTTTTTGTCTTCTATGTCCTGGATTTGGGCTTTTATTTTGGTGATCTGGATTCTTCTGCTGAAATTAGGGTTTTTGTGGTCTTGCTTTTTCAGCTTCCTTAGGTTGCTTGTTAGGCTGTTAATTTGTGATCCTTCCATTTTCTTCATGTGCATTTGTAGGGATATAAATTCCCCTCTTACCACAGCTTTCGTGGCATCCCAGAGATTTTGGTAAGATGTTTCTTCATTTTCATTTGTTTCCAAGTATCTTTTGATCTCTGTTTTTATTTCATCATTGACCCAGGAGTTGTTGAGCATCATACTGTTTAGTGTCCATGCCTTTGTGGGTTTTGGGGGCACCTTGTTGTTGTTAATGTTTATTTTTATTCCACTGTGGTCCGAGAAGGTGCATGGTAAAATTTCAGTCCTTTTAAATTTCCTTATGCTTGATCTATGGCCAATTATGTGATCGATCTTAGAATAAGTTCCATGCAGTGATGAGTAGAATGTGTATTCTGTGGTTTTTGGATGGAGTGTTCTGTAGGTATTAGTTAAGTCCATTTGGTCAAGAGTCACATTGAGGTTCTGGATCTCATTGCTGATTTTTTGTCCTGATGATCTGTCTAGGGTTGTGAGTGGAGTATTTAAGTCCCCAGTTATGATGGTGTTAGAGTCCATATCTTTCTTTAGTTTTCCTAGAAGTTACTTTATGAAAGTTGGTGCACCTATGTTAGGTGCATATATGTTTAGGATAGATATTTCTTGTTGATGGAGTGAACCTTTTATCATTATGTAGTGGCCCCCTGTATCTTTTAAATTTTTGATAGCTTAAATGGTATTTTTTCTGAAAATAGGATCATGACTCCTCCTTTCTTTTGTGTCCCATTTGCCTGAAAATTTGTTTCCCATCCTCTTACTTTGAGTTTGTGCATGTCCTTTCTAGTGAGATGGGTCTCTTGAAGGCAGTATATTGTTGCCTGGTGATATTTTATCCATTTTGCCTTTCTATGTCTTTTCAGTGATGCATTTAGTCCATTGACATTCAGGCTAATTATTGAAATGTGAGAGTTCATCCCGAACATAGTGTTCTTATAGAGTTGTTGTTCTTCCACTTGGTCTTTTGTCTTTCTTTTGGTTTTGGGGTTGGTTCAGGTGTATTTGGTTCTTTTTCCTGTACTCATGTAAAGAACGTTGTTCTTTTTTCCTTTTCTTCTGTGTTTAGTACTTTCTCTAACTGTTTCATGTAGAGGTGGTTTGGTGGCAGCGTAAGTTTTAGGGATTGAATATCTGGGAAAGATTTTAATTCTCCCTCGCTGATGAAGCTTAACCTGGCTGGGTAGGTTATTCTTGGTTGAAATTGTTTATCTTTTAGGACTTTGAAGATAGGGCTCCAAGCTCTCCTAGACTGCAGGGTTTCTGTAGACAAATCTGCTGCCATTCTGATTGGTCTTCCATGGTAGGTGATTTGGCCTTTTTCTCTTGCTGCCTTTAGGATTTTTTCTTTTATGCCTACTCTGTTTAGGAAAATTGTTATGTATCTAGGAGTTGGTCTTCTCATTCGTTGTCTTGCAGGGGTTCTCTGAATCTCTTGTGTTTGAATTTTTGCATCACTGATTAGCTAAGGGTAGTTTTCTTGAATGATCTCATGGAAAGTTTGTTCCAGTGTGGTTTCTGTCTCTTTTTCTGCCTCAGGAAGGCCAATTACTCTTATGTTCGGTCTCTTGAAGTAATCACTCATCTCTTGAAGGTTTTGTTCTGTCTTTTTGAGCTTGTTTATTGTGTTTTTAAGAGTTTGGGCTATTTCTATATTTTGTTCCTCAAGCTCTGAGATTTTTTCATCTGCTGGCCGATTCTGCTTTCCTTGCTTATCAGTTTGTTATTTATTTCATTCACAGTATTGTTTATTACTGCTATCTCAGATATCAGCTCCTTCCTAGTTTCTTCTTGTTTCTCCTCAATTCTTTTTAATCTCTCCATTAATGTCTTGACATCTAGGTTTGTAGTTTGGGACCAGTCATTCTGGGGGCTCTTCATTGTTTGCATTCGAAAGTCAGTTTTCTCAGTGTCTGCCCTCCCAAGGGTCTGGGAGAGACCCATATTCTTCTTTTGGTTTTTCTTCATTTGTGTATATTTTTCTCTCTCCTCTCCTTTCCCTCCCCTTCTTTAATTCTGTTTTTCAGGAAAGGTGGGATTGCTTTTGTTTCACTTGTATAATCTCCTGTTCTTCTTTATGAGGGTCTTCTGGCTTTGTTCACTTTTGAGTTTGGAGTATGGGCTGCGGACTGTACTTTTTGCAGTTTTGAGGTTTAATTGAGGGGGAAGCTGTGATTCAGAATCTATATGCTGATTCCAGCATCCACCAACAGGTGTATGAGTGCACTGGAAACTTTTCCCCACTGCCTCACAATCTGTCTGTGCTGTGGTATGTAGATTTGGTCCCTGGATCAAAAGGAGGTACAAAAGAGGAAAATAATGGAGGAAGGGGGGGTCAATAGGAAATTAGAAAGAGAGAAGAGTGAGAGGGAAAACAGACATACATACCAACTAACAGGTGAAAAAGAGACACAAGGCCGGAGAGAAGTGAACAAACACAGAAGGAAAATTCCCTAAAGAATACTGGTAGCTACACAGAGACAGACCAATAAAATCATGAAACAGATATTGTAAGTCAGAAAGCAAAGAAAAGTGAGCAAAACATACAGTCAGAATGATAAAATCAAAAGTCAAAATAAGAGATCAGACTAGCTCTGGAATCTTTCCTGAGTGTCTGCTTCACTTCAGCTCTGATCTCCAGCCTCTCCCCTTTGTTTTTGTGGCAGGCAGCTAGCCTGCTGCCTGGGAGGTCTGTGAGGCCTAGTTGTCTCTGTCTGTTCAGTGTAGAGGAGGGGCTTTGCTTCCTATTTAACAACGTCACCTTAGGAACCAAGGTGGAGGCTCTGATAGGTGGGTGGGCAATGTAAATCTGTCTGGAGAATGGCCGATGTGGCAGCTTCACTTTCGGGGATCTTTTCTTTCTGCTCATCTGGGTCTCTGGGTGAGAGGCACCAGGGATCAGCTGCACAGCTGGGCACTGGGTCTGGGGTTTCACCAGCAGGCTGGGGTGGAGGAGAGGGTCGGGCGTTCCCTCCTCTGGAGCTGGGAGCCTCCGATCAGCACCTTACACAAGCTTGGGGTTCTGTTCCCTTACACAAGCTTGGGATCATGCACCAAGTGCCTCAGCCAAGGTGGGCCCAGGGCTCCAGAGCTCCAAAGCTCCAAAGGGCAGGCAGTGGCCCTGGGTCCCTCACAGGGTACTTCAGCCAGAAATGGGACTGGTATCTGTGAGGGACGAGTGCCCAGAGTCTCCCCGGGTGACCGATCGCTTGGTGCTGGGTACTGGGCAAGACAATGTAGCTTGGGAGGGAGCCAAACCAGGGGCTCCCATGCAGGTGGGAGTCACATATAATGGAGCAGCAGCAGCCGGGAGCCACAATATCTAGCCCTGTGTGGGACCGAAGGTCCCTGGGCCTCGTACCAGTGCAGCTGGTGGTGGGCAGGGGGCTGCGGGAAGAGAAGTAAGAGTCTTTTTGGGAACTAACGTTCAGAGAGTGTCACAAATCCACCTATGCCATTGCCATCTTACTGGAACTCCTCTCTATTTATTATTTTAAAACATTGATTTTAAATATGTGGGGTACAATTCAGGGCTAGGTATCCAAATGTTCATTATGCAGGTACCCTTGTTGATGAGGTGTGCCTCCTCCTCCCCTGGAAATTTCCCACTACCGACAATCCCACCCCACCCTCCCCTGGCAATTTCCCACTGCCAATCCCTTTCTTATAGCATTATAATTGTTCAAGGTCTGCTTATGAGTAAGAACATGTGATACTTGGTTCTTTGTTTTTGTGATAGATCATTCAGTATTATAGCCTTTAAATCCATCCAAGTTGCTGTGAAGTTCATAATTTTGTCCTTCTTTATAACTGCATAATATTCCATCATGTATGTGTACCACATTTCTTTAATCCAGTCCTCTTTCAATGGGAAGCACGGTTGGTCCCATGTTTTTGGTATTGTGAATAATGCTATGAAAAAAGCTATCTTTTTCATAGAGTCGTTTGAACTCCTTTGGGTATATTCTCAGTAGGGGGATTGTGGGGTCGTATGGGAGGTTAATTTTTAGATCTTTTAGGAATCGCCACGTTGTTTTCCACAGAGGCTGTACTAGTTTACACTCCCAACAATATTGAAAAACGCTTCCCTTTTCACCACATCCTCTCCAACATCTGTTGTTTTTGAGTTATTGATGATGACCATCCTGACTAGAGTTAGGTGGTATCTCAGTTTGGTTTTAATTTGCATTTCTTTGATGATTCATGAGGCTGAGCATTTTTTCATGTATCTGTTGTCTGCTTATATGTCTTCTTTTGAGAAGTGTTTGTTCATATCTCTTGCCCACTTTGTAATGGGGCTGTTTGTTTTTTTCTTTTCAGCACGTTTGAGTTTCTTATAGATCCTAGATGTTATGCCTTTGTCAGATATACGGTTGGCAAATATTTTTTCCCAGTCTGGGGGCTGTCTCCTTGCTCTGTTGATGGTTTCTTTGGCTTGGCAGAAGCTTGTCAGTTTGATGATGTCCCACTTGTCAATCTTATCTCTTATGGCATGGACACTTGGGGAATTGGTTACCAGTTCCAATTTCCATAAGGGTGTCTCCTGCATTTTCTAAGGTTCTTATAGTTTGAGGATTTACATTTAAGTCGTTGATCCATTTAGAGTTGATTTTTGTGTATGGTGATAGGTAGGTGTTTTGTTTTAACCAGAGAAGTCAAAGATCTTTACAATGAAAGCTACAAAACACTGCTCAGTGAAATCAAAGATGACACAAACAAATGGAAAAATATTCCATGTTCGTGGATTGGAAGAATAAATATTGTTAAGATGTCCATCATACCTAAGACAATCTACAGATTTAATGCAATACCCATTAAATTTCCAATAGCATTCTTCTCAGACCTGGAAATGACAATACAGGAATTCACATGGAAACATAAATGACCACTAATCACCAAAACAATCCTCAGCAAAAATAGCTGAGCGGGAGGTACCATACCCCCAGACTTTAAACTCAATAATCAAAAGAGCCTGGTGTTGGTACAAGAACAGGCATATAGACCAATGGAACAGGATAGGGATTCCAGAAGCAAAATCTCAGTTTCTCAACCAACGCATCTTCGACAAAGCCTCCACCACCAACAACTGGGGAGAGGAGAACCTATTCAGTGAGTGGTGCTGGGAAAACTGGCTGACCACATGTAGAAGATTAAAGCATTTTTTATTTAATTTTTTTTTCTTTTAAAGATGTGGGGTACAATTTAGGGCTAGGTATACAAATGTTCATTATGCAGGTACTCTTGTTGATGAGGTGTGCCCCCCCTGGCAGTTTCCCACTACTATCAACCCCTTTCTTATAGTATAATGATAATTGTTTAAGGTCTGCTTATGAATGAGAACATATGGTACTCTGTTCTTTGTTTCTGTGATAGAACACTGAGTATGATAGACTCTAAATCTAAATATTTTTGAATCAGGTCTATTTTTGTAGTGGATATACACCTATGAACATATCACTGGAGCTCTTGTTCAGGTATTTTGTTCAAATACTTTAGATAATAAAGGTGGTGCAAGGTTTGTACTCTAGGACTAAATGAACAATCTTGACTTTCTAAAAGGCTTACTGAACAAGACTCACTCATTCTGCTCTGACCATACAGTATTTGTTGTTGTTCTTTAAATACACTAGGCATGTTCCCACCTTAGGGCCTTCGCATTGGCTATTCCTTCAGCAAGGGGTGGGCTTTTCTCACATATCGATTGGACCAAATCCTCTGGCTCACTTAAGTCTTTGCTTATTTCTTGCAATATCAGTGAGTCCTATATTGACCATCCTGTTTAATGCTACAGTTTACCACTCACTCTGGCACTCCTGGTCCCCCTTATTCTGCTAATACTTTCATCTCTTTATCAAATTATACTATATTTTTTATTCTACTACATAATTTTCTTTTTTCTTATGCTGATTGCATTTGTCTGTTTTTGTCCAACTTCTTTATGAAAGCAAGAATCTTTTTGGGAGGCATGCTGTATCGTTAGATCCTAAAACTATGTTTTATACACAGTAGTGGATCATTATATATTGTGGAATAAATAGCTGATTGTGAGTCTGGCAAGGGACATTGAAGAGGATCTTCATATCTTCAGAACAGCAAGGGAGAACACCTCCCCCCCTTTTCCTGCACTGTTAACTGTGAACTTCAGATTAAAGTTTAAAGTATCTTTCTCTATTTTGGAGGGATGAGGGAGGGATCAACAGGAGAGATAGGACAAAATCATGGGGACAGGTTGGGTTTAGAATGTCCTAGGGAGCTCTATCATGGTTACAGTAATGTAGCCCAGCATCTCAGACTTTTTAAGTAAACACCTTCATCTGAAAATTGAGACCAGATTTGCATTGTTGTCACCCTTGCTGCTCTTACTACAATCTGAACCCTTCCTTGCTCACCTATTTCTTTGATTGGTGGTCTCAGAAAACAGATGTTTACAGTCATTTCATTTGTAAAACCTGTTTCACAGGCCAGCTCAACTCTACCTTCAACCCCAGGGCAAGAGAGGATCTGGGAAGAATATGTGCTAGGGTAGACTTTTTGGAAAGCGGTGCAAAATCCTCAGCATGGAAAACTGAGATGGGGGAATAGGGAATTGGGGGGGGCACTTTTTGAATAGGTTTTGAAGTTTTTATTGAACCTGTTACTCATCCCGTTGAGGTGTGGATAATGGGGTGGAAGGAGAACCACAGCTGGTTTTTGCTGAGTCATACGCTTGCGTTTGTACTTTGCCTTGCATAGAGAAATCCAAGGTTGCTTCACAATGACTTAGTTAAAATTAGCAATGTCAGAGCTCCTTAAAGAGTCTTGTGAAAAGTCTTCCAAAATAAATCAACCTTCCTGTTGGGGTTGAGTCATCCCCCTTGCTTCTTTCTTCAATTGGAAATGATTTTAATGGGAAGGTAAGTCAGTACGATCTTTGTGGTTGCCAGTTTTGAAGGTAGTGGTGTTCTGAGGCAGGATGGTATAATGGAAAGTGTCAGTCAGATAGTGGTAGAGTGTCAAATGCTGGCTGATCACTAATCTTCTTTGTGACCTTTCATGAGTTTCATTACTTTTCTGAGTTTCATGTGCGGCTAGCAACATCTACTTTGCTGAGTGACAATAAATATATAATTCAGTGGAATAATGTATATAAAGCATACTTCTTGGTAAATATAGACCCTCAACAAATGGAAACAGAAATGCTAATGATCACTGTTTTCCATATATTCTTTCAAATCAAGCTTTTTGTTCCCTGACATACTGTCTTCACTGAGTCTGCTGCTCCTTGATTTCTCTTTTATTTTGAGTTGGAGTCTCACTCTGTCGCCCAGGCTAGAGTGCAGTGGCATGCTCATGACCACCCCAGAGTCAATCTGCTGGGCTCCAGCAATCCCTCTGCCTCAGCCTTCCAAGTAGGCAGAACTACAGGCATGCGCAACCATGCCCCGCTAAGTTTTGGTTTATTGTAGAGACAAGGTCTCACCAGGTTGCCTGGGCTGATCACAAACCTGTGGACTCAGGCAAGCCACTCTCCTCAGCCTCCCAAATTGCTGGGATTATAGGCTGAGCCACTGAGCCTGGCCTCCTTGATTTCTTTGTAGCTTTTAGAGAGCCATCACTCATCTAGAATAATTGATGGCTGCTCTCTTTCTCTAAATGACCCCTTCCAGTACACTAGTTCTGTTCTTCACCACTTCATACATGGATTATTTTACCAATATTTTTTGTTGAGATTTATTCCTTCCTCAGTCACCTACTAAGATGGTGCACAGCACTTGGGTAGGATGTCTCTTACGGCTTCCAACTTATTTTGCATAGTTGTGTTATCTTGGTGTAGTACTTTGTGCCTTTCAAGGTAAGGGACTCAGTTACTCAATTCCAGACCCCAACCCCTTAGCACAAGCAAGCACAGAGTGGGTACTCTGTTAAGACTGGCTAAAATTGAATTATATGGGAAGCTGTGTCCCAGGTGTTCTAAAGGTATATTAAATAGTACTGTTCACTACCTGAAATTACTCTATTTATTTTATAATTTGGATATAAGGGGGACCCCAAAAACCAGAATTTATTTATTTAAAATTGTGTATTTATTCTGACATGTTGAAACTTCAATCACCTTCAAAGTACTCTCCGTTTGATTCAATACACCTATCAAAATGCTGTTTCCACAGCTCAAAACAGTTTTTGAACTCATCAGTCTGGATGCCTATTAGTGATTCGGCCCTCTTCCACATGGGCAAAATATTTGCCTTTGAGGATATTTTTTATCCAGGAAAACAAAATTAAGTCTATTGGGGTGAGATTGGGTGAATACAGAGGGTGGAGACATGGTGGTCATGCTATTTTGGGTCAAATACTGCTGAACACTCAGTGCGGTGTGGCCAAGTTTGTTGTGTAAATCACCCATCATGAAATGAGCAAACACTTTGAAAGAATCTAAAACAAAACAAAACAAAACCGCTGAAGCTGAATGCAGCCTCTCACAACAATGCTACCTGATACATTATTCCTAGAACACTTACCCAGCAAGGGAAGCCTGTTCTACAAATATATATATATATATATATATATATATATATATATATATATATATATATATATATCCTTGCTGCCTGCATTGTTGTCCATTTTACTCCTGTGTCATGTCAGACAGGGGTAGATGCCCAGATAGCTCATCACTCCTCAAATCATACCTCCAAGAGAGCAGGAACTATTTCTTATTCATGGCTATGACTTCAACACAGAGCCTAATACTTCTAGTGACCATCTTCTCCAACTGTGGAAAAAGCCTGTCTGAAAATGAAGCCAAAACAGAGAAAAGCAAAGCTGAGAGATGGAGAAGCTGACATTGTTCAAACTCTAAGATTATATCATACCTGAAGTCAACATATTCCCATGAACTACTCATTTGTGAGCTTAAGCTAATTTGAGTGTGGTTTCTGACATTTGCAATCAAAAAGGGACTGACTAATACATTCTTTCTTCACTACCTCATAAAGCTTCAGAAAAATCAAAAGGAACTTTCTATCAGCAAAAGGTTATAAATTCTAGTATCAAAGTTTCCACTTGGTTATCTTTTCCTGCCTTGATCAATTCAGGAATTCGGAGATAATGATGCCACCAGAGAAGAATACCTTGGTAAGGTTGAATAACACCTGTTGTGTGGTAAGGGTTGTTTTTTTAAATAAAGGAATTGAGCATTTGAGCTGACACCTGGATGATGAGAAACAGCCAGGTATATGCTTATCTAGAAGAACACACCAGGTAGAGGAGACAGCAAGTCCAAAGGCCCAGAGACAAGAAAGAGCTCAATGTTGGCTTAAGAGCTCTACAGAATGTCCATGTTGTCAGAGCTTTGCGAAAGAAGAGGAGATAGATAGTAGTAGAGAAGTAGCTAAGAGTCATGTACATTTTTCAGGAGAAGGTATGACTTAGAGAATGATGAATATTTTGGGTATCTACCCTATCTGCCATGGAAAGAAATAAAAATGGCCAACAATGAGAGCAGCAAACAAGGCCTGCATTCATTCAATGATATTGTGGGGGGGCTTTTCTTGTTGGTACTGTGTCGTACAGTGTAGCTGTACAAGATGGTGTCTGCAAGGTTGTACCAGCAAATCAATTGCTGTACTACCAACCTAGAAAAGTCAGTGAATCATCCTTCTGTTTTGATCATATAGTTAAATATATTCTGTTTGATCCTTTAGTAAGTTTGCAGAGCTGAAAATACATGGCTCAGGTTTGGGAAATAAAATAACCTCTCACATTCACTGGGGCTTAATTTAGTAAGTGACTCCTCATTTCCCTAGATGGGCCAGTGGTACACCCTGTCTCAGTGTGAGTACCTTACTCTCTGAATTTTGCTCAGTTTACAAAGGGCAGTGGCATCAGTATCAATTCACAACATCAATAAGTTGGTATTGTGAAGCTTATTATACTGCAAACATGTTGGGGATTTAATAGAATGTGAACATTGTAGATTGAAGTGTATTTTTCTTTTCAAGTTCTGGGACCTGTGCTTACAAAATAACTTGAAACCATGTTTCTTCTCTATCACTCAAATCATCTCTAAATCACTAATATGCATGTGTTACAAATAAGGAGACGGCAATTTAGAAAGATTTTGCAATGAAAATTCATTTCAATTCAGCAAATATATATGGAGTGTTGGATATGAATTTGCAGTGCAGAAAGAAGATTCTACCCCTTGTATATAAAATGACTGGATGGGGCAAGAGATGAAGTAGGGCATCCTACAAAGGGATATTTCTAGTACTATGGGAAAGTGAAAGTATTAGCTTGAGCTATGAAAGTTCAGTGGAAATGAGGAGTTGTAAAATATAGATATTTAGCGAGTAAAATATTAGGACTTGCAGACAGATTAGATGCAGTGAAAGAGAGAAAGAAAGGAGTCAAATATGTGTGTGTGGTGTCAACAATGGGTGGCTGGAATAATGGTATTGTTCTTGATACAATTGGGAATTCTTGAGGAAATCTAGTTGGGATCGATGATGCCTAGTGGACAACTGGAAGGTAAATCTGGAACTGAGCTCCAAATTAAGTCCTGAAGATGCAGCTTTAGAGATCACCCCTCTCCCCAAAGTTGATTGCCAAAACCATGGAAAGGGATGAGTTCATCCAGTAAGGTAATAGAGAGAGAGAGAAGAGAATCTCCATAGATTGAGGCTTGCAGAGCCCAAAGCAAGCCACCTTGATATAACCCATCTTGCCTTTCCCTATGAGTGTGATTAGCACTATTGGGTCTATCTTAATTTGGGATTCAAGCCTTTTGCTCTGTTAGAGGAAAACTTATGAGGACATTCAAATTATGCTACTAGAAGACTATTTGATGCTTATATGATAGACATGATATATTGAAAGCAAACATTGCTTCCACTCAGAATATTAGTTAGAAATCCCTAATTTGGTTTCAGTTTTTGGTGAGAAAACATGGCAATGGAAACATTTTCAGAAATTGGAAGTGATTTCTTGGAGAGATTTATTTGGGGCATAGGCAATCAGCAAATCAGCTGCTGACACCCTGTACTGTAGACTTAAGATGAGAAACAATGATATACAGGTCTTGTATTTTTAATTCTATGAGAACGACACAGTTGGCCTCTTCTGGTTGTTTTATGTTTGTTAGTTTTATCTTTCCAGTTAATTTTAGTCTCTTTTGAAACACATGCTCTACCTCATAATTTTTGAATCTCTCTAAAGTGCTTAGCACAATACAGAACAAGGGTAGCATACACTCAAATATCTCTTAAGTAAATAACTAGATCACAGCAAGTATAATTATGAGGCCAAGATAGAGAGATCCTTGAAACACTGCCAAGTCTGTTCACATGCCCCTGTGCAGGATCACAGTCAAGCTGCCCCATAAATATTGACTCTCATCTTATAAATCACAAGGTATGATTCTTAAGCTAAGGCCAAAAAAGATATATAGAGAAGCCACATGTAAAGATCAAAGGATCTTTACAGCTGTAAGTCAGAAAATACTAAGGAAATAGGCAGTAATTAGAACAGAAAAGGGTACATGTAAGCCTAACATGAAGGAGTTTGGTAATAGCATTTCTTACAATACTTATCACATTGACATTGCCACTAAAGGCCAAGTAGAAAATGAAATAATAAACATACAAATAACTTGAAAAATATTCACAGTATCATCACCTGAGTTCACACAGTCAAGTAAAGCCTTTAAATACTTAGTTCACATTGCACAACTTCTGCGTGGTAGCAGTGATGAGTGGATGAACATTCTAACCCAATTCATTTTTAAAATTTAATTTATTTTTTATTATAGAGTTGTGGGGTACAAGTGAGAATTAACTACATAAGTAGTCTGTATGCAGGTGAAGTTTGAGCTTCCAACTGGCCCTCACTCCTGGTAGTGGACCCTTTGTTCTATCATGTGCACCCTACCCTCCTCCCTCCCTCTCCTAGCAGTGCCCAGTGATTGCCAATCTCACGCTTGTGCTAATGTGTCTAGTGTTCAGGGCCTACAATACCCATGAAATTACTAACATTATTTCACAGACCTGGTAATGACAATACTGAAATTCATATGGAAACAGATAGGAGCACAAATAGCCAAAACAATCCTCAACAAAAGGTACAAAGCAGAAGGCATCGCACTTCCAGACTTTAAACTTTATTACAAGACTACAGCAAGAAAGATGGCATGGTATTGGTACAGGAATAGGTACATAGACCAATGGAACCAGATGGGGATTCAACAAGTAAAAACCATTGCATTTATTATGACCTCTTGATTCCTGTCAGCAATGTTTGAGACAAAATATCATATATATTAAAGTTTGCTTTAGATGTAAGCAGCATTTTATGGTTTGGTAGATAAACATTAGTTAATTATTGAGTGTTCATTATGTACCTGGCACCATACTAAGAGTTCTATATAAATTATTTTATTTAATGCTTAAAATAACCCTCTGTAGTAGATTTTATGATTTGTATTTTTATAGATAATAAAACTGAGGCTCTAAGAGGTCAATTAATTTGTCTGAAGGCTGAAGTCTTGTGGCATACCTGAAGCAGGTGGCAGAACTAGTTCTCAAATTCAGGGCTAAATCTAAGATCTAAGCTCTTAAAAGAACTAGGCTAACTGTTTACATAATATATTAACTACATTAAGATCTATGCCAGCTCTTTTGTGCATAGTGGGTTGGTTCATGGAGTCTTGCCAAGAACTGGTGAAACCATTTTCTATGGAGATGAAGTAGAAAGTAGATAAGGCAAACTTAGAGCATTGTTTTCAGCAGTTACTCTCACCCTACCCTTCCAGTTCGACCTTTCTCTGTTGTTCTAACATTGAACAATAGTCATACACCTCTGTGGCAGAGTTGATAGTGTATCTGTTATCCACCTTTACTTTTTTTTTGAGTTGTAGTCTCACTCGGTCGCCCAGACTGGAGTGCAGTGGCCGCTCCCGGCCACCGCAGCCTCGCCTGCTGGGCTCCGGCGATCCTTCCACCTCAGCCTTCCGAGTAGCTGGGATTACAGGCATGCGCTACCACGCCCGGCTAATTTTTTTGATTTATTGTAGAGATGAGGTCTCGCAGCCAATGCGGGTCTCGACCCCGAGGGCTCAGGCAATCCACTCACCCCAGCCTCCCAAAGGCACGGGATTACAGGCTGAGCCACCGAGCCCGGCTCCCATTTACTTTCTATGTGATAACACATAATGGTATTATATTAAATTATCTAAAGGGTAATATGACTTCATGTTTCTAAATTGAAGAAAACCACTGAAGGTATACTTGTTCTCATTAACGAAAAAGCCCCCATAAGTTAACTTGAATGATCTTTGATTTGCTCTGGGGAAACACAACAAATTAATTTCAGATGAGGCTATATAAGAGGGAACAACCGTTATCATCATTATTATCATTTCATATCAGCCATTAATCACATTGATAGTATATGCTAGGCATGTTATAGTCTTTATTTTGATTAATTTTACAAAAAAAACTTTCTAAAGGCTGAGATCTTTATGGTGCCTTCATAAAAGAGGCAACTGATATTCTAAGAAATCAAGTGACATTCCCATGATCTTATAGCTAATAAGTAACAGATCTATTATTTAAATTAGGAATGCTTAACTTTAAACCTTGTGCTTTCTGCATTACTATTGTTATTTATAATGATCACAAAATAATTTAAGCATACAATATCACCTTCTCTTACATGCCTTTTGGCAAGATAAAGCAAATGTTAACATTTAGCCTACTTTGCCTCAAATGTGCCCTCCCTCCTTTATAATTCGTTAAAACTTTATTTTTTGAAATAATTATAAATTTACAGCTTACAAGAAAATATCCAAGGAAGTTCTGTGCACCCTCCTGTGGCTTCCTCCAGTATTAACATCTTATACAATTACAGTGCAATATCAAAACTGTTGATACAATCTTTAGAGCTTTTTCAGATTTCACCAGTTATACACACACCCATTTGTGTGTGTTCTATATAATTCTATCACCTATGTAGTGATGTGTAGCCGCCGCCACAGTTAACATACTCTACTATACACACGACTCCCCTCCCCTCTGCTACTCCTTTGTAGCCACACTCGTCTCCTCCCTTGTCTCCCTGGCCCCTAGCAATGAATTTTCCTCTATATCTATAAATGTTATTACACAAATATTAGATTTAAAAAAATCATACAGTATGTAACCTTTTGTGATTGACTTTTTTCACTCAGAAACAGTTTCCTTGAGGTGAGTCCAAGCTTTTGCATGCTATGATATGGATATACCACAGTTTAATCATTTACTCACTGAAGGACATTTAAATAATTAACAGTTTTAAAAATAAGTCTGTATTTTTCTAGGATAAAATCCCAAAAGTGAAATTGTTGGGCTGTATGGTAAGTCCATATTTAATTTTGAAAGGCACTATGTTTTCTGAGCAATTGTACCTTCTTCCTCTTGTTAATTTATATTTTCATGATTATATGCAAAGATGCCTTTAGGGTTTTCACTTCCTTGAAATTCCTATCCATATCATTTGCCCATTTTTTTTGCCCCTTCCTTACTGATTTGTTCTTTTTTGTTGTTGTTGTTAACACTAATCCTCTTTTTGTTAAATGTATTACATTTGTTGTCCAGTATGTGACTTGTCAAATTAATTTGTTCATGGTGACTTAAAATTTCTAATGTAGTCATATTTATCAGTAATTTATTTTATTTTTTGTGGTTTTTGTGGTCTTGTACAAGAAATCCTTTAGCACATTTTTATAAGTAAACCTCTAACGTCTCAGTCTCTTTGGTCTAATATTCCTACTGACCTGATTTACATTGGAAGGGGTAAGGGAAATTATATAGACAGATACTCTGATGACAACAAATGATAATTTTTCAGCCCATCTCCATTAATTGTGCTGTCAGTCAGTCATCTACTTCTGATCATCTTTTAGAACTCAGATATTAACTCCTCTGAGAACACTTTCATAAAATTTCCCAAGACTTGTATTGAGTTCTTCCTTTATGTTTAAACATCATCCTGTGCTACCTTCATTATAGTACTTATACTGCAGTGTAACTGTATATTTACTCACCTCTGTCCCCTACTTGACTGTAGCCTTCATGAGAGAAGAGACTGTGCTTTGTTTAAGAGTTGTTTCCCTCGGTGTAGTGCCCAATCCATAGAAAGTGATCACTGACTCTTAACTGGGCACAGAATGGATGCATTTTTTTGAGACAGGTTCTTACTTTGTTTCCCAGGCTGGTGTGCAGGTGCCATCACAGCTCACAACAGTCTTGAACTCCTGGGCTGAAGTGGTCCTTTTGCCTCAGCCTCTCTAGTAGCTGGGAATAGATGCATGTGCCGCCATGCTCAGCTCAGATATATATATATATACACACACACACACACACAGTAGGGATTCAATCTCGCTATGTTGCCCAGGCTAGTCTTGAAATCCTGGGCTCAAGCAATTCTCATGCTTCAGCCTCCCAAAGTGCTGGAATTACAGGTGTGAACCACTGTGCCCAGCCAAGAGAATGCATTTAAAATAAGCAGACATAAGACTTCACAAAACAAAGCAGACTTTGTGTACTTAGTTCAAAGGCAACCTCTATCATGATCCATGACTCTCCTCCTCACGGGAGAAGCAAGACTGGCCAGAACTCTGTAGACTGAGCTACTTAGAGACAAGGAACCTGAAACTTAGGGTCACAGGCTCCAGAATAGGATTTTACTCAAGGCAGGGGAGACCTTGGTAATAAATTTACCAAGTGAAGGGAAGCCAAAGTCCAATTCCCAGAGTTAATATGTATGAACAATAAGTATCAGTGTCAAGAGCTAAGAGCTACATGAAAACAGGAGCTGGGTGCAGTGGCTCACTTCTGTAATCCCAGCACTTTGGGAAGTGGAGGCAGGAGGATTGCTTGAGCCCAGAAGTTTGAGACCAACCTGGGAAACATAGCAAAACCTTGTCTCTATAAAAACAAAACAAAACAAAAAAACACCAACAAACCCTCCCCCCCAAAACTAATCGTGTACGGTGGTACATGTCTGTGGTGCCAGCTACTTGGGAGGTGGCTGAGACAGAAGGATAGCTTGAGCCCAGAAGTTGAAGGCTACAGTGAGCCATGATCATGCCGCTGCACTCCAGCCTGGGCAACAGAATAAGACTCTCAACTAAAATAATAATGATAATACTGAAGCACAAGAAGACAGAAAATTACTTTTTTTTCCTTCTATTTAATGAAGCAGAGAATTGTGTCAATTGTTTTGGAAAGGTTTTGATTTAAAATGGTTAAACAATCTGGTGATACAGTTTCCCCCCCATCATAGGCACAGATATGTGTTCTTTCCAAGAAAGATGGGTCAGAATGTATTGCATTCCTAGTAGCTCTTTATTTCAGATGATGTAATTGTGCACATTTATTTCAAGCCCATCACAACTCAGGAAAATTATTCTGATGGTAAATGAGAAGAAAATGGGGCCTCCTTTCTGATCAGTGTCTGCTGCTTCTGGACTTTGTCATTATGAAGCAAGAAGCCTATTTTTAATTAAAGAGCTGAAAGCCTAATCTTATGTCATGGTAACCTGTGGGATCTGAAATATATACTCACAGATGCTGACTGTAGCAAAATATGCTCACAGCAAGGCAACTTAAAGTAAAAAATGAAAAAAAAAATAAAGAGCAAATTCTTAGGAAGCTTGAGACATAGAGAAAATACTTTGATAATCTTTAGTAAACTTGAAGCAATTGTCCAAAAATGAACTATCATTTAAAATTCATTGTAAATGATAGGAAAGTAAATTACCTTGGATGAAATTTGCTGCTCAAAAAATAAAGTGAAGTGTGGGTGTCTGAGTCAGCTGGGGCTGGTGTAACAAAATATCATAGAGTGAGTATCTTAAACAACAGACATTTATTTCTCACAGTTCTGGAAGCTGAAAGTCCAAGGTCAGGGTGCCAGAATAGTTGGGTTCTGATGAGGGCTCCCATCCTGGTTACAGATGGCTTCCTTCTTGATATGTCCTCACATGGCATAGACAGGAATACCAATATAAGGGTGCCAGTCTCACGAAGTCATCTAATTCTAATTATCTTTCAGAGGACTCACCTCTTAGTATCATCACATTGGGAATTAGGGCTTCATCATATGAATTTTAGGGCAGCACAAACATTCAGTCCAAAACAGTGGGAGAGGTTCAAGCAAATTCGCATTTACCTAAGTGTTAGGCTTATTAGTTACTCAATATGATGCTGCTTCTTTATTATTATTTTTGCATAATTAATAGTGTTATTTAAAGTCACTACACAGTTATGGCCAGGGTCAACTTTAAAAAATTACTTTCACATTATACACCATCTTGCTATTTTCCATTTTCCTGTTCTTTTCTCTTTCTCTCCTTCCCCTTCACTCTCATTCCTCTCTTTTTGTCTTGTTTCGGTAATTTAGGAATAATCAAGTTTAGTAAAAAGAGCTTCGATCATCTTAGTCAGAACATCTAAGCCAGGACATTTTAGCTTTGTTCAAGACTCTGCCACTAACTTACCATATGAACTTGGACAAATTCCTTTTCCTTCGTAGAAATCAGTATTTCCATCTATACAAAGAAAGGGTTGGACAACTGGATCTCTAAAATTCCTTCTGCTTCTGCTCACATTGGTCTCACTGACATCACTACTCAGGATATAATGTGATGCTTGAATAGCAAGCAGAGTGCGTGATCATTCTCCTAAATGAAGCATATTTTTTAAAGCATTCAATTTGTCATAAAGGAGCTAATTTGTTCTGCCTCCTTCATATTAATATTTCACCTAATAATATCTTTGTCAATCAGAAATAGATAGGAATTTATAATCAATTGTGATGCACTGAAAGCTAGCCCTTCTCTGGCTCATTGCTGTCCCTGTTTGATAGCGTTCTACCATAATGCAAACCCTTTCTTTGGATCATAATTCAGATACTGCTGCAACCTTTCACACATTATGAAGCCTGTTTCTTCTAGTTTAATCAGATCAGGGATTGTAAATAGGTTCATTTCACTTGTCAATTCCAATTGGTGAAAGATACCAGGAGTCTGAATTCAGAAGCACTGTGAGGACTGTTTGGCCATTGTGGACTTAGAAGTGTCAGAGTGGCCCATATGTCAGGAATTTGCTATCCCAGACCTAGGGAGTGAGATTTTTCAAGTCATCTCCAGCTGTCTTACCATCAACTCACTGGGGATCATGGAGCAGATGTTGGTTTATGATCAGTAAACCTCTAGAGGCAGCTTTATTCAACACCAGCAGGACCAATTGAAAAAAAATGCTCACTCAAACATTACAGAGCAGCTCAATGTTCACACCTTACAGCTTCTATTAATACAGGATAAAGATATATTTAAAGAATTTATTTGATATGAAATTGATAAGAAATAAGTGTGATTACTGAAGGTGCTAGAACCAAGAAGAATTTAGAGAAGCCAAGACAATCCACCATTTAAATGTATTCACCATTTTTTCAATGCATAGTATATGGCAGATAGCTTGAACACTTGAGGATTTGGGATTCCTCACCGGTAGAACCCTTTTGACAATAGATGGTGACAAAACACAAGTTCTTGTTGAGGCTTTAGAGGATCAATAAATAACACTCCTTCATTCCCCATTTGAGTCTTGAACAAACTGAGACACAGTAGTGAGGTAGATGGAGATGAAAATATCATCTCAATTTCTGGTAAAGCTGATTGGATATCATGGCTTAAATCTGTGACCAAACAATTTAAAATGCATGCTTCTTCAAGTAAACAGGGCCCAAACAACAGTAAAGAGCTGAGCTGAACACTCCCAGTGCCTTCTTTCAAATTTATTTGATCTGATGATGATGATAAGAGTCTTAAGTAAGCTTCCCTCTTAAGCAGACCCTGAGACAGGATTTGAGTTCAAGTGGTTTATTTGTGAACTGATTCCAGGAAGCTCCATTAATGGAGTAGGGATGTGAAACAGGGAAGAAAAAATTTACGTAAGCCATTACAGAGTACATTAAAGGGCAACTGGAGCTCAGTCATCCTGGGGACCCTAGGAGTTGTGCAGAATATGCCTCAGAGTTGAAAAAAGTGAGTAGGTTATACACTAACTTCTAGCAGTCATTGGTTAAGGGCTACTCCTGGGAATATCAACTCCCTTCAATCTTCTCACTCTCCAACTTGCCCCTTTCCCAAGCTGAGCAAGTTTTTGGGACCAGAGACTACATTCTGGCAGACAGAAATTACAAATACTTGTAGTAGAGAGCTGTCCATGTGCACGGGAACAGACAGTGCCAGGTTGTTACAGGTGGGAGTATAGGCAGTGCAGCATCTGCTATGGAACCTGAAACTACCCTGGTGGATTTTTCTAAGGTAAACTAAGCCTTTCCTTGGAGCACTTTTCCCACTACTTACTTTTCTCTGCAAGGAATTCTTATCAGGACTCTCCCAATGTAAGCATGAGATATTTCTGTCCAAATAGAAAAGATTATTTCCTACTTTTTTATTTCGGTGTCCGAAACAATAGTGAAGTCTTGGCTTTACAAAAGCTTTGAAAACCAAGTGGGTTTGGAAGCTGTCGATGTGCTGCCAGGCAGACTGACTCTAAAGAAAACGGTGGAGATGAATATATCCTATATCATGGATAACCCAGCTCTGCTCTATGAGGAAACAGAAGGAAGGCCACATGAAGGGTGAGGTTTTCATCTTTTGGGAATGGGAGAAGGAGCAGACTGAGGCCAGGATGTTGAAATATAGTACAGTGTGGGGTAGGTGCAAAATAATGATGGAAAGAGGATTAATGGAAATGGAATGGGACCAGAAGGACTATAAAGGTATTTGTGTGAAAGGCCATGGCAGTTCTGGGGGCATAAGAAGGTGGAACCATCCAGTCCAGTGCCCTTTTGCATGGATCTCAATACTTACTAGGCCATAAGCTGCTTGTTCTCCGGGAGAGTGTTAGGAGGTGAGAGTGGGACACTGTCTCAGAAGGAGGAGGCCTGAGAAGACTGATGATTGTTTTTTAATTAGTGAATGGAGTTTGTCAAAGGCACATGAAAATTTTCCATAATGTTTTTTATTTTCATTATTTTTAAGGCCCAGAAGGGGAGGAATTATCTCAGCGGTGGCCTTGTCCTCATTAATGAGGCATTAGCTCACCTGGTTTGAGCACAGTACAAAGAATACCAACAGGATAGCAGTGAGAACCTTCCCTCAGGGTTGGTCTAGATTTAATCCTGGGGTGGAGACATGTTGTTTTCATTAAGTTATTTCTTTCTGGAGTCTTATCGTTGCACCAGAAACCAAAAACAAGGGGTTGAACTCTTCTAATCATAAGGATTGGCAAAACCAGTCAAATCATGGTATTATTTTTCAAGACTAATGCTAAAATGCTTCTTGTTCAAACTGGTAGGGTTTTTTCTTTCTTTTTTCCCCGCTTTTTCTTTGTTTATTGTTATAATTCTGGGTAATTTAATTCATCAACTTTTTACAAGTCTAACAGTAACCCAAGTACAATTGGGACTTACAAATAGTAAAGGCTTTTTCTTCCCGAGTGCAAGAGAATAAAATCATAACAAGGTCCTGTCCTTAAAAGGAAAATGATGCTGTCTGGTTACAAAAGGGTTTGAGATGTAATGAAACTGTGTTTGCAGTTATTGCTCTGGAATGGTATCCTGTGCTTGAATGAACTGTGTTTGCTAGGGTCCTGCTTTCTCTTTATACCAGGACAACACAAGAATGAAAAGTTGGGTCTGAGAAAATGTCAAATCTGAACACTGGGTAAAATCAGAGGAATGGTCAAGATGCTGTTTTCCAGGGATCTACTCAGGGCTCTTAAAGGCAGCTTTTAAAGGCACCAACCCCTGGGCCACAGATGGGTAACGGTCCATTGCCTGTTAGGAACTGGGCCACACAGCTGAAGGTGAGTGGCGCACAAGCAAGCAATGGCTCATCTGTATTTACAGCCACTCCCCATCAGTTGCATTATTGCCTGAGCTCCACATTCTGTCAGATCAGCAGTGGCATTAAATTTTCATAGAAGCATGAACTCCATTATGAACTATGCATGCGAGAGATCTAAGTTGCATGCTCCTTAAGAGAATCTAATACCTGATGATATGAGGTGGGACTGAGGTGGTGACGCTAGCACTGGGGAGCAACTGCAAATACAGATTAACATTAACTGTGAGGGTTAGGCCCGGCGCAGTGGCTCAAGCCTGCAATCCCAACACTTTGGAAGTCCAAGGCAAGAGGACTGCCTGGGTCTAGGGGTTTGAGACCATCCTGGGCAACTTAAGGAGATCTCATCTCTACAATAAATAAAAAACTTAGCTGAGCATGGTGGCACATGCCTCCAGTTCCAGCTACTTGGAAAGCTGAAGTGGAAGGATCTCCTGAGCCCAGCAGATCGAGGCTGCAGTGGCTGTGAGCCTACCACTGCACTCCAGCCTGGGCAACAGAGTGAGGCTCCAACTCAAAAAACAAAAAACAAACAAAAACAACAGTGAGGTTTGACTACACATATCCCACCATAGTCCATGGAAAAATTATCTTCGACAAAACCAGTCCCTTATGCCAAAAAGTTTGGGGACCGCTACTTTAAGGGGTTCATTTTCTCTGCATGCAGCTCGAGAACTATACAATCCCTTCCCTAACCCCTACTGACATTTGGAATGGGAACTTCAGGGCAATGCAGAGCAGAATCTGGGAGTGAGAATTCAAATCAGACAATTTTGGAGTCAGATAAACCAATTGTGCTAATAATAGCTGCGCAACAGAATCTCTAGGGAACCTAATAAAATGCAGATTCCTGGGCAGTGTTGCCAAGATGCTGATTCAGTGGACCTGGAAGTCTGTGCCATTTAACCTGCTCCATGGGTTGCCAGTTTTGGTCAGCTTATGTCAATCCCTTACTCTAAGTTGATTAAATAGTGGTATATTTATAGAAGTCTCTAACTCTAATTCAGTTACATTTTTCTGATTTTCCTTTGCATGGACAGCTGGCTTGTTGATTAATATGCCTTCAGAGCCCAAGTCTCTGAAGTCAGTGTTCTCTTCTCAGATCTGTTTCTGATTTGAAGAATGACCTTTAACATCTCTATGGCTGAATTTTTCCCTGTTTCCTATGTGGACCTAACTACTCTTGTTTAGCATGCTGAATGCAAACAGAAAATGATTGTGAAAAGTTCAAAATGTAAATTGCCATGGAAACATTATGGCGTCAGTAAAACATGTTTTCTCAGCAGATGAAAGAGAAGACAGATTGGGAGGATGAAACTATCCATTCATCAATCTTGGATTAATCAATCTTTGCTTGTCATCTTAAATAGAAGAATTTAAAAGGAATTATAGATTTATGTCAGAATTTGTGTGGCTTAGTATTTTTTATGCCAACCCTAAACATTTTTATAAAATGTGCCGTGCTACTTCTTCTGGAACATTTGCAAAGTCCAGTCTCCAAGAGGGTAGGAAGCTTGTTTGATTAGGAACCTAGGGTGTCAATCTCCTTTATTTCTTTTTCTAATAAGCTGGAAGGTGCTTTTCTGCTAGGATGTGTGTTGGACATCTACATATCTGTTTAAGTCAAGAAATTGTTCTTGAGTAACTTCTGGAACAAGGTGTTTTTCTGAGTGTTTCAAAACAGAGATGTGATGAATGTGCATTGATTGCTTTGGCAGCATTACAGTAATGATTGTGAAATTTAGGGTAAATCATTAGTTGCCTTTGATACGAGATGAAATATTTTCCATGGGGATTCAGAGAAGCAAAAGTTCCCACATATTGGGACAATGAGCAAATGTTTCATAGTGGGAAATGAGATTTGAGATGGGCTTTGAAAAAGCACACAGGATTTGGCCAGACACGGGCATTCTCACTATAGAAAGCTGGAACAATGGCTTAGTGGTGAACACAGGTAAAGTATGTTTTAAATTGTCTTCTAATTTTATTGCAAAACTGGGCATGGTGACTCATGCCTATAATCCCAGTGCTTTAAAGGGAGGTCAAGACAGGAGAATCACTGGAAATAAACCTGGGAAATATAGCAAGGCCCCTCCTCAACAAAAAATTAATAAAGATAGAAATAAATTGATTTTTGTGTATGATGATAGGTAGGGGTCTTGTTTTAATCATCTGCATGTGGTCAGTCAGTTTTTCCAGCACCATTTACTGAATAGGTTCTCCTCTCCCCAGTGGTTGGTGATGGAGGCTTTGTCGAAGATAAGTTGGTTGAGAAACTGAGGTTTTGCTTCCAGAATCTCTATCCTTTTCCATTGGTCTAAATGCTTGTTTTCGTACCATTACCAGGCTGTTTTGATTATTGTAGCCTTATAATACAGTTTAAAGTCTGGGAGTGTGATACCTCCTGCTTTATTTTAGTTTAGTTTAGTTTTGTTTTGTTTGCAGAGGATTGTTTTGGCTATTTGTGGTTGTTTATGTTTGATATGTATTTCTGTATTGTCATTTTCAGGTCTGAGAAGAATACTGCTGGTAATTTAACAGGTATTGCATTAAATCTGTAGATTGCCTTGGGCAGGATGGACATCTTAACAATGTTGATCCTTCCAATCCATGAGCTTGAAATATTTTTCCATTTGTTTGTGTCATCTTTGATTTCTTTGAGGAGTGCTTTGTAGCTTTCATTGTAACGGTCTTTCACGTCTCTGGTTAGGAAGATGCCAAGGTATTTTTTTTTTTTTTTTTTTTTGTGGCTATTGTGAATGGGATTGTGCTTTTTATTTGGATTTCTGTTTGTTTATTGTTTTTTTTTTTTTTTTGAATTGGAGTCTCACTCTGTCACCCAGACTGGAGTGCAGTGGCCGCTCCCAGCCACTGCAGCCTCGACCTGCTGGGTTCTGGCGATCTTTCCACCTCAGCCTTCCGAGTAGCTGGAACTACAGGCGCACGCTACCACGCCCGGCTGATTTTTTATTTATTGTAGAGATGAGGTCTCGCCAAGTTGCCCAGGCGAGTCTCGAACTCGCGGGCTCAGGCAATCCACTCACCTCAGCCTCCTAAAGGCGCGGGGCTACAGGCTGAGCCACCAAGCCCGGCTGTTTATTGTTGATGTATAGAAATATGACTGTCTTTTGCACATTTATTTTATACCCTGAGACTTTGCCAAAGTCCTTTATCAGTACAAGGAGATTTTTGACAGATTTTCTTAGATTTTCAAGGTATAGGATCATGTTGTCTGAAAAGAGGGATAACTTTAATTCCTCTTTTCCTATTTGGATACCACGATTTCCTTCTCTTGTCTGATTGCTCTTGCTAGGACTTCCAACACTATTTTGAAAAGGAGGGGTGAGAGTGGACATCCTTGTCTTGCTCTGCTTTTCAGAGGGAATGGTTCCAATTTCTATCTGTTTAATAGTATATTGTCTGTGGGTTTCTCATAGATGGCTCTTACTATTTTGAGGTATGTTCCATCTATGCCTAGATGTTCGAGGATTTTTATCATGAGGAGTGCTAGATTTTATCAAAAGTTTTTCAGCGTCTAATGATATAATCATCTGGTTTTTGTCTTTACATCTGTTGAAGTATTTAATTACGTTTATGGTCTTGCGGATGTTGAACCAACCCTGCATCCCGGGGATGGAGCCTACTTGGTCATGGTGGATGATTTTTGAGATGTGTTGTTGGATCCAGTTTACTAGAATCTTGTTGAGAATTTTAGCTTCTATGTTCATCAAGGATATTGGCCTTTAGTTCTCTTTGTTGGTTCTTTACCCAGTTTGGGTATCAATGTGATGTTAGCTTCATAAAATGATTTGGGAAATGTTCCATCTTTCTTGATTGCCTGAAATACTTTCAATAGGACTGGTATCAGCTCCTTCTTCTATGTTTTGTATAATTCTGCTGGAAATCCATCTGGTCCAGGGCTTTTATTTTTTTGGAAGCAGTTCTCTTATGACATAGTCAATTTTCTGGGTTGTTATTGGTCTATTTATGGTCTTTATTTCTTCTTATTTCAACCTTGGAAAGTTGTGTGATGTAAGAAATCTTCCATTTCATTTAGGTTTTTGAGTTTGTTTCCACACAGGTATACATAGTAATCTCTGATAATCTTTTGTATTTCTTTGGGGTCAGTTGTGATTTCATCTTTTGCATATCTGATTTTGTTTATTTGAGCTTTTTCTCTCTTTTTCTTGGTCATCTAGAGAGGGGTCTATCAATCTTACTTATCCTTTCAAAAAACCAGCTTTGGTTTCATTGATTTTTTTTTTTTTTTTTTTTTGGTATTATCTTTCTTTCTTCTATGTCCTGATTTTGGGCTTTTATTTTGGTGATCTGGATTCTTCTGCTCAAGTTAGGTTTTTGTTGGTCTTGCTTTTCAGCTTCCTTAGGTGATTTGTTAGGCTGTTAACTTGTAGTCTTTCCATTTTCTTCATGTGTGTACATAGAAGTATGAATTCCCCTGTTAGGACTGTTTTCATGACATCCCAGAGATTTTGGTAAGATGTTTCTTCCTTTTCATTTGTTTCCAGCTATCTTTTAATCTCTGTTTTGATTTTCATGTTGCCTGAGGAGTTGTTTAGCATCATGGTGTTTAATGTCCATGTCTTTGTGCATTTGGGGGGAACTTTGTTAGTGTTGATATTTATTTTTATTCCACTGTGGCCTGAGAAGGTGCATGGCAGAATTCCAATCTTATGTAATTTGTTTATGCTTGACTTATGGCTGAGGATGTGATCAATCTTAGAGTATGCTCCACGTGGTGATAAGTAGAATGTATATTCTGTGGTTGTTGGATGGAGTGTTCTGCAGGTATCAAATAAGTCCATTTGGTCAAGTGTCACATTAAGGTTCTGGATCTCATTGTTGACTTATCTTGATGATCTGTCTAGAGTTGTTAGTGGGGTGTTTTAAGTCCCCAGCTGTGATAATGTTATAGTCAATATCTTTTTAAATTTTACCTAGAAGCTGCTTTATGAAAGTTGGTGCTCCTATGTTGGGTGAATATATGTTAATAGGGATATTTTTCTGTTGATGGATTGAATCTTTTATCATTATGTAGTGACCTTCAATATCTTTTTCAATTTTTGATAGCTTAAAAGGTATTTTGTCTAATATTAAGATTATGACTCCTGCTTTCTTTTCTGTTCTGTTCACCTGAAATTTTGTTTCCCATCCTCTTTCTATGAGTCTGTGAGTGTCCTTTTTTGTGAGATGAGTCTCTTGGAGACAATATATTGTATCTTTGTGATAGTTTATCCAATTTGCCATCCTATGTCCCTTCAGTGGTGCATTTAGTCCTTCACATTCAGGCTGATTATTGAGATGTGAGAGTTTATGAACCCTGTCATGAGGTTTTTATAGAATTGTTGTTGTTGCTGCTGTTTGTTTATTTGTTTGTTGTCTTTCTTTTGATTTTGGGGTTGATTCATGTGTGTTTTCAGTCTTTTTCCTGCATTCTTGTGAAGGGCATTGTTGTTCTTGTTTCCCCTTTCTTCTGTATTTAAATCTTTCTAGAGCTGGTCTGGAGGCAGCATAAACTCTTAGGGATTGAATGTCTGGGAAGGATTTTAACACTGATAAAACTTAGCTTAGCTGGGTAGGTAATTCTTGGTTGAAATTGTTTATCTTTGTGAACTTTGAAGATTGGGCTCCAAGCCCTCCTAGCCTGAAGTGTTTCTGTAGATAAGTCTGCTGCTAATCTAATTGGTTTTCCCCGGTAGGTAGTCTGACCTTTCTCTCTTGCTTCTTTTAGGATTTTTTTCTTTTACCTCTATTTTGTGTAGGTGAATTACTAATGTCTCTGGGAGTTGGTCTTCTCATTCGTTGTCTTGCACAGGTTCTCTGAATCTCTTGTGTTTGAATGGTCACATGACTGATGAGATGAGGGAAGATTTCTTGGATAATTTCATGGAATGTTTGTTCCAGGGTGTTCTCTGTCTCTCTATCTGCCCCAGGGATTCCAATTAATCTTAGGTCCAGTCTCTTAAAATAACCACTAATCTCTTGGAGGTTTTGTTCTGTATTTTTAAGCTTATTTTCTATGTTTTTAACAGTTTGGGTTAGTTCCATATTTTGATCCTCAAGCTCTGAGATTCTTAATTCTGCTTTCCATGCTTATCAGTTTGTTTTTTATTTCATTCACTGAACTCCTTATTAATGTTACTCAGTTATCAACTCCTTTATTTTTTCTTCTTGTCTCTCCTCATTTCTATTTATTCTCTCTGCTAATATCTTGATATCTGCATTTGTGGTTTGAGACCAGTCATTCTGGGGCTCTTCATTGTTTGAGTTCCGGAGTCAGTATTCTCAGTGGCTCACCTCCCAGGGGTCTGTGTGAGACTCATATTCTCCCTCTGATTTTTCTTCATTTGCATAGGTTTTCCTCCCCCTCCCTCCCTTTTTAAGCTCTTCTTTAATTTTGCTGTTCATTGATGGAGGGGTAGCATTTATTTCTGTTTACTCAATCTCTTATTCTTCCTTATGTAGATCCTCTGGTTTTGTTCAATTCTGAAAATGGACTGGGGTGAGAAGTTGTTATTTTTGCAGTTTTGAGATTTAATTGAGGGGGGAACTGTGATTCAGATGCTATCTACAGGTCCCAGTATCCACTGATAGGTGCATGGGCCTCCTGGAAGCCATTGCCTTCCAATCTGTCCATGCAGTGGGTGGGTATATTTTCCTCTGAAAACAAAATGAGAAAAGAAAAGGGAAAATAATGGAAAAATGAAAGAGGAAGACAAAAGGGAGGTTGAGAGAGAGAAGAAGAGGGAAAACAGATAGGCATACCAACTAATGAATAAACAGAGAGATATACAGACAGAAAAAACAAAAAAGGCAAAAACGTACAGATAATCATAGAAACAAATCAAATCCCCCTGTTAGTGTACTCTCCTTCAAAAATACCCATACATAAACAGAGAATCTCATAAAAATCAAAATAACAGACACAAAGCAAGTATAAAAATGTAAACAAAAACAGAAAGAAAGAGAGAAGAAAGCTAAAACTAATAGAAAAAAAACTCGCTCTCTGGCAGTTTCTGTGAGTTCAGGTTCCTTTCAGGCCTCTAACTTAGGAAGTGGCTCTGATCTGCAGCCCCTCCCCTTTGCTCTCAGCATGGGTCAGATGCCCCGTGGACTACTGTGGGAGGAGGATGGATCAGATCCAGACTCACCCTACTCGCTCCTGCTGCTGTCAAGTCTCCCACTCAGATCTGATGTTTCTGTGCCTGTCCATTGTTGGGGAGGGGCGTTTCTCTCTCCAAGTCTGATTAGATAATAGCCTCTGGGTCCCAAGACAGAGGCTAGGCGGAACTGGACAGGGCAATGCAAGTCTCTGCCTGGTCCTGGACTGAAAAGATGGTTCTCATGGGCATCCTGTCACAGGTGTTGAAGCTTTATTCCAGATTTCCACTACCTCTATTCTCATGCCCGGTTTGCTGCTGCAGGTGATGGTGTGGGCTGGGTGCTTGTACTGAGGGGCAGCTGTTCTCTGCTGCCTCCTGTCACAAGAGCCCCCAGAACAACAGATGATCCTGTGCCCCATCTCTAATCTCAGGCGGTGGGGGTTTGCATTCACTTCTGGAGGAGAGCCCTGGGTGCATGAACCCAAGTCTCCCCTCAGATAGACTTTCACTCACCCACCAGCACACATCCATTCACACAGAGAATCTTTATGGACACTTGCTTTTGCAGAGACTCTCACAGTCTGACCTGTTCCATTGTCATCTTGCCTGGAAGTCGTACCCCACATCTTTAAAATAAAAAATTAGCCGGGCTCGGTGGCTCAGCCTGTAATCCCGTGCCTTTGGGAGGCTGAGGTGAGTGGATTGCCTGAGTCCGCGGGTTCGAGACCCGCCTGGGCAGGCGAGACCTCATCTCTAGAATAAATAAAAAAAATTAGCCAGGCATGGTAGCGCACGCCTGTAATTCCGGCTACTCGGAAGGCTGAGGCGGAAGGATCGCCAGAGCCCAGCAGGTCGAGGCTGCAGTGGCCGGGAGCAGCCACTGCACTCCAGTCTGGGTGACAGAGTGAGACTCCAACTCAAAAAAATAAAAAAATAAAAATAAAAAATAAAATAAAATAAAATAAATAATAATAAAAATAAATCTACCACAAGATTACCTGGAATAGGAATAATTTATCATTTTTTGGTATAAGTTGGGAATTAATTTTACAATTCAGTAATCTAAGGATTTGTTAGTTATCCAGGCATCCCAGCACCTACCACCCTTGCTTGAAAAAAGTCTATGTGTTGGGGCTTGTGAGCTGTGAAAGTGAATGAATAGGTCTGGGGAATTGGTTGTGGGATACTGGTAAAGATTCAGCACTGACAAATGTTATTGAAACTTGGAGGCCAAAAGGTTTAGGGAAGCCAAACAACCTGCTTATCTCACAATATAAGTGAAAACACCTGGTCTTTGGAATCAGATCGACCTGGAGTTCAATCCTGGTTCTTACCACTAGTGTTATCCTAGGCACATGATTTAATCATTAAATATAATGTATTTTGGGTAGCTGGCATAGCTGATACATTGTAAATGTCCAATAAATTAACTGCATGAGTCATGCATATAAAGGCCATGTTTCAAAAAGGAATGGTAGTTACCTGAATTTCTACAGAGTCAGCGTGTATTTTTCTCCTGCTGTTTTATAGCATAGTCTTTTTCAAGTCTCACCTCTTTGCCTCACTTTAGCCAGAATCAGGATGCCCCTTTAAATGTTTCTGATCTAGCAGAAAGAAAGGTCACTCCTTCCAAACCTTCGGTGGCTCCCTCTGTCAAAGTTAAATTCATTTGGGTTTCTTTAAGCTGATACTCCCATCTTGCTATGATTTGGCCCCTACTTGAACTTTCTAAACTTGTTTGTTTTTTCCCTACGGACCTAGGATTCTGACTACAATCGTACCAAGATACCAATGCTGCCTCTAGGCTAAGCTGCTGTAAAGTCTTCTTAAGTGTACTCTGGTCTTTGCATGTGGCAAGTCTTTGCATGTGGGTTGTTGGTTGTGGTCAGAAGTGACTAATCTGATCATAACTGAGGGGCTTGATGACCAGATTAGGGCCAGTCTGAATACTTGTTGACCTTGAGCTGGACTTTTGAACCCTGAAGATTCCTGACAGATGATGTCCTCTAGGCAAAGGCGGGAAGACCTGTGGTTCATAGTTTGATCTCGTCTCTATGCACTCTGAGCAAGCTAGTAGGCCAGAATAACCCCTCAGGCAAGCCTGACACTCTCAGCCTGCCTTAAGCTGTCCATGGGGCTTCTGAGCAGCTTCTGGACTCCTTGATAGACTGGAAAGTTGGTGGTATAAGAGCTATAATACAATAACTAAACTTTGTTTAACCCAGTGTTTCCCAGACTCATTAGATTTTGATACACTCCCTGCTCACGTGCATGCTAATTCACATAAATACCCTCTGAATGCCTGTTAACATACTCAGATCACATCTCATTATGAAAAAAATCTTATTGTAATCATCGTACACATTCTGTGAGATAGATTTATTATCTCTATCTTATTGATGCAGAAAATGGAGTTCAAAGAGCTTACAAGACTTGTCCAACATCACCTAGCTAGTACATTGCAAAGTTACATATACCAATTGGAAATCCTGTTGCTCTTTGACCACACTCATTGTGGCTACATGCATAAGCCCACGATGAAATGTCATGCTAGCTCAAAGTTAGAAAGCAATACTCTTCCATGGGATATCCATGTCACTCAGAAACCTATATTAACTTGCTGAGTCTTCAAGCATGGATGGGCTCTACTTTAGTCCAAATTGAATTGAAAACACAAACAACAACAGATGCTGGTGAGGTTGTAGAGAAAAAGGAACATGTCTACACTGCTGGTGGGAATGGAGACTAGTACAACCTCTTTGGAAGACAGTGTGGCGATTTCTGAAAGGACTAGAAATTGACCTTCCATATGACCCAGCAATTGCTGTATTGGGAATATATCCGGAGGAACAAATCATTCTATAAAAAAGATGCCTGCACATGTATGTTTGTAGAGCTCTATTCACAATAGCAAAAGCATGGAACCAACTGTGTTGCCCATCGAAGCTGGACTGGATAAAAAAATGTGGTACATATATACAATGGAATATTATGCAGCCAAAAGAAGGACAAATAAATGGACTTTGCAGCAACCTGGATGGATTTGGAGTCGATCATACTCAGGGATTTATCACAGAAACAAAGTACTGAGTTCCATATGTTCTCACTCATAAGGTGACTTTGAACAATTGTAATGCTATAAGAAAGCAATTGGCAGTAGCAGAAAACTGTTAGGGGAAGGGGGGTGGGACTGGCAGTTGGTGGAAACTGCTAGGGGAGGGAGGGGTATACCTCATCAAAAGGGTAGCTGCATGATCAGTGTTTGTATACATAACCCTGGATTGTAACCCACACCTTTATAATAAATAAATTGATTTAAAAAAAGAAAGCACAAAACCAAGTCAGGAAACCTCCACTGGTATGTCAATCAGCCTCACATCCAGGAGTTTTCTGTGAGATTTGCTGCCATCTTTACCTATCTCGGGGTTTGGAGGAATTCCTACATGGGAGGAGCACAGAACACTGTATAATTAACACCTGCTCCACTTTGGACCTTGTCAGCTTCCACACCCACTCTCCAGTCTCCCTCTCTGGGTAAGAGCAGTGGTAGAGGCTTTTGTGGTTCTCCATGTCACAGGGACCAGGGAAACAAGTCCTTCTTGCTAGAAAATTTGCTATGCCCAAGTCATAAAGGAAAACCACATAAAGACAACTAGAAGCTCAGTAAACTCCAGCAAACCTAGTTGCTCACATTTTCCTTCAGTGAAATTATTATTATTTTTAAGTTGGAGTCTCACTCTATCGTCCAGATTGGAGTGCAGTGGCCGCTCCCGGCCACCGCAGCCTTGACCTGCTGGGCTCCGGCGATCCTTCCACCTCAACCTTCCAAGTAGCCGGAATTACAGGCATGCACTACCACGCTCGGCTGATTTTTTGATTTATTGTAGAGATGAGATCTTGCTGCCCAGGCGGGTCTCGAACCCGTGGGCTCAGGCAATCCACTCACCTCAGCCTCCCAAAGGCGTGGAATTACAGGCTGAGCCACCAAGCCCGGCTCAGTGAAATTCTTAGAATGATGCTTAGCATGGCTGAGCAGGCATGGATTCAGATTCTGGGACCTAGTTGTGTGCTTCTCTGAGCCTCAGTTTCATCTTTTATAAAATGGGGGATAATAATACTTATTTCTGTTTCATAGTGTGGTTGTAAAAATTAAATGAGATAATTTGTGTACTGTGTTATGTATGTGTCCGATAAACACTCTAAGGCAGACTTTTAAATAAAAACATTGTTTCAGCTGAAGGCAGATGTTAGGGATAGTTTCTTATTAATCCCACACTTTGGCAGTAGTGGCACTTCAAGATCCAATATCAGGCCAACTATGACACACATAAATGCAGACTAATAACAATACCTATGAGCTTTCAGACTGGGAGTCAGAACCTTGCTGAAAATATTAGCTTACTCAGCACATGGCAACTCTGCTTATGGTGACTTGCAGTAGTGGTAATGTCCTAGCTCTTTAAATTGCCATAAAAAAAAAGCTAATATTTTTAAAATGTGTTAGCAGCGCAGAATTTTAGAACTGAAGCCTCTTCCTCCATCCCCGCCTCTTGTTTTATAGGTAGGGAAACTAAGGACTCACAGAAGGAACTGTGCCTGGCTCCAAAGTGATATAAGTAATGAATGATAAAGATGATATTCTAACCTGACTTCTTATCTTATATGATGGCAGTGTTCTGATCTGACATGCTCATTAGATAAGATTTGAAAAAATGTAAAAGATGATAAAGAACATCCATAATCCCACTCTATAATCATATCTGTAATTACCATTTTGGGGTTTTTGATACACCAAATAGCAAATAACTTTAGTTCTGTCTTCTTGCTATGCATTTTCTTCCACCTACTTAGAAACATTTAAACCCATGTTTTCTGACCTTGCACTCAGTGCTTTCTCTTAGCATATCAGGCTGCCCTTTTAATCAGCATCCTCGTTTGATATTTGGTAAACAACTGTTAGTCTTAAAATTCTCAAAATCAGTTAAAGTTGACAATGAGCCCCCAAATGTATATGAGTCACTAAGAAAACGGGTGTAATAATGAAATCATGAATAAATAGATTATCAGGATGACCTAGATCAGAGAGTTAAGCATGATGTCAGACACTCAGAAGAATCTCAAAAAGCTCAACTCCATCCCTGCCCTCAAGGAGCATGCACAGTACCATGACCTCTCTCTGAAACAGGGCCTCTATGCCTGTGCTCATCCCAGCCCAGAAATGGAGCAGAAAATGAAAAGGCCACATGGGATGTTTCCTACAGTCCTGTTAATGTCAAGAATGCAATGCCTAGGCCCTAGGCATTTTGAGTCAGCTTCTGTTCTCTCTCCCAAGGCTGAATTACTAGAATTCCAGCTGCAGCTTGCACTTTAACTCCCTGTTTTCTTCCCAACCCACAATCTTGTTATCAGTCTGATTTGGGTCTGTTAAGGAAAGGGGAGGGGGAACTAGCAGAGATGTGGCTGAAGGAGACTAAGATAGAAATGAATGTCCTTCCTGTAGATTCTGTCTTTTTTTTGAGTTGGAGTCTCACTCTGTCGCCCAGACTGGAGTGCAGTGGCCGCTTCCTGCCACCGCAGCCTCGATCTGCTGGGCTCCGGCGATCCTTCCGCTTCAGCTTTCCGAGTAGCCGGAATTACAGGCATGTGCTACCACGTCCGGCTGATTTTTTGATTTATTGTAGAGATGAGGTCTCGCCATGTTGCCCAGGCGGGTCTCGAACCCGCGGGCTCAGGCAATCCACTCACCTCAGCCTCCCAAAGGCGCGGGATTACAGGCTGAGCCATCAAGCCCGGCTTAGATTCTGTCTTAATGGATGTGTTGCTTAACCATTCTGTGTACTGGGGAGAGAATAGGAGAATCCCCCTGCCCCAACTCCCTTAGTTAAGCTGAAGGTCCCCTAAGGCTTTTCCTAACAGGGCATCCACGTTCTCTGTGCCTTGCTGGCTGGCCATAATTCCTTGGGGAGGCAGAAGCTAACTCTGCCCTCCTAACCAACTTGAATAATAGGAAATAAATGGGTTGGAGAGCCAGGCAGCCTCTTTGTTACACAGCACCTTAGTGAAACAGCCATCTATTTTTAGAAGAGGGAAAAAAAAGGTAGCAACTTATTCTTTAGTGATCGGCAGGTGGAATAACGATCTGCCAAACTTTAACATTCATGATTTTCAGCTGTGCTGTAAATGAGACTTTTTTTGCCTGCCTCAGTGTGATGCTGTCAGCGTAATCGCATATCACTGGGCAACCAAAACATGAACACTGGGAAAAGGAGACACAGGACGCCGGGTCACAGAACTGAGGACTGAGGGAGCATGGTATGCCAATCGCTGGGTGATTGAATTAGAATAAAATAGGTGGCCTAGTCACTAGGAGTATTGAAACCTCCGGTCTCTGCTGAAATGTAAACCTCAGTGTGGTCTTCCTTGGCATTCTATTTAAAGTATCTCCTGTCATTGACTCCCTTAACATCGTTTATTAATTTTTAAAAAAAATTTCTAATAGTCATGTTTTTTTCTAGAGATAATTATACTTTTTGGTTTTTATTGTTTTTGTTTTTTTTTGAGTTGGAGTCTCACTCTGTCGCCCAGACTGGAGTGCAGTGGCCACTCCCGGCCACCGCGGCCTCGACCCGCTGGGCTCCGGCGATCCTTCCGCCTCAGCCTTCCGTGTAGCCAGAATTACAGGCGCGCGCCACTACGCCCGGCTGATTTTTTGATTTATTGTAGAGATGAGGTCTCGCTGCCCAGGCGGGTCTTGAACCCACGGGCTCAGGCAATCCACTCACCTCAGCCTCCCAAATATACTTTTTTATTTTAAAGATGTGGAGTAAAATTCAGGATTAAGTATACAAATGGTCATTGTACAGATAAAGTTTAGGCCTCCCTTTGGTTCCCACTTCTGGTTTGAGAGCAGGTACCCCTATTGATGTTATGTTCTTCCCCCCTCCCCGCCGGCAGTTTCTAGCTACTGCCAATCCCTTTCTTATAGCATTATGGTAAATGTTCAGGGTCCGCTTTATTAATTTTTAAAAAATTGTCCCACTAGAATTCAAGGCTCAAGAAGACAGAAACTTGATTTTGTTCACTGCTGTATCCCTAGGGCCTGAAACTGTGCCTAGCATGTGGCAGGTATTCAGGAAATACGTGTGGAATTAATGAATTGTGTGAGTGAATGAACCTAGTATCTATAACACAAGATGAGTACACCAATAGAAACAACAACAGAAACAATTCATATTACTGAATACTACACATTAACTCACTTAATCCTCACAGTAATTCTGAATGGTGCATGTTTTCCTTATCCTCATTTTACACTAGGGAAAATTAGACTTGAGCTTTAAGTGACTTGCCTCTGTGACCTTGAAGTCACAGCATGAATAAATGACAGAGCCAGGGTTTGCCCGTGGGCCTGGGGCAATGATTTCAGATATATCAGACTGAGCATTAACTTGATAGCATTTTGATATTTTTGAATTTCCTTCCATGATTCTTATCCAACTTTATAAAACTCTTTCACTAAAATGGCCACAGAAGGTAGATGTTCCATTTGTATCTACTTAATTTTAGTACCCATGCCTTGTTATCATAAACTCAAGTCAGCAGTGCAGAATATGCTTCATTGTTCTGTGGCAGAAGTAGTTCATTGTACATCCTTTGGCTCCTCAACATAAATGCGACAAAAGTAAACCAGACCACAAAGCCACACTTAGCAAAAGCAGACCACTGAGTTTCACAACAGCAGTGCATATTTGAATATGCATCCCAAGGTCGCCAAGGTCCCCTCAGAGGACCATTGCCTTCTGGGGGCTTCCAGGTGCTGTCAGCTCCCTGGCTAGGGAAGTGTGTGGAGTTTCATTTTCATCCTGAGCATAGCTTATCCACCTGGCAGCACCTGGTGCATTCCGTTGTCAGGGTAGTCACATCATTATCTTGTGTTTATGAAAATTAAAGGTGCTATCATGTGTTTGTATTATAATTAGCCAATT